>JAGKPX010000089.1:0-70888 GCA_022609215.1 Alternaria triticina | reverse complement strand
GCTAAAAGAGTATTAGTAAAGTATTTATATACTTTAAAATAATATATATTAGTAAAAATAAGTAAGTTATAAGTAGTTAAAAGTAAATATTATAGTAGTAATTAAGTAAAAAATTAGTATTATAGCCTATGCGCTGCTAGCGTCTACTAGCGTTGTGTTTAATTTTTCCCGTTGGGGTGGTGCACCCGTGCATTGACTGTCAGATGTCAGACTCTGTTTACAAAGTCCATCCGACGATACGCCTTGCTCATTGTCTGCGACCAAGAACCAGCCGCAGAAACGTAAACACTATATCAAGCTTTTGTGTCTGCGAAATACGACAGCCCACCTTGAGCTCTGTGGTCCTGCTGCTTTGGCTTGTTTCCAACTACCTTCACCTTAGCTCCACGCTCGTCTAGCTTTATTCCATCGAGACACTTCCTCGGTCAACCGCCGCGCCACCATCGCCTTTACGTACACTCAAGTATCAAACTATCGACATTAGCACCAACTTAACATCAGAGTGAGCCATGATACAACATACCTGCCACTTCTGCAGTCCCTTGTCCCTTGCTCCTGGCGCACTTGAACTGGATTTTGATGCCATCTTCGGCTCATGCAGTTTCACGTACTCCTGCGCAAGCATAGGACATGCTTTCTTGTGCGCCTTGTAGTGCGCCTTCTGGCAGTCTTTGTTGCAGTACGTTACACTGTGGCATTTGATGCACTGCTTGAGCGTGTCCGGGGACTTCCCGCATTGCGCGCACGCCTGAGGCGGTGCGGATGATGATGAGGATGCAGACTCTGGTTGTGTGTTGGGTGTTTGTGACGATGAGGTGGACGACTCTGCCTGTGTGGTAGATGCAACGTTTGAGTTGTTTGCCGAGTCGGCCATCTTCGGAATCAAAATAGTGAGGACTTAGAAGTTATTGTCAGGTACTAATGGCGGTTTCAATGTCGACGTATTTCACTGGGAATCACCTAGACGGATGCCAAAAGTTGAATGTGATCGACATTTTGCCTACAGGGATGTACTTGAAGCGACTGCGCTAACCCAGTTCTGTGATAGCTTGAAAGGCTAGCAGGTGTTCCGAGGTCAGTCGCGAGCGCCATCAACACTGCCATAACATATCCGCCGTGCAAGGAAATTCCTGATCATGTCGCCATCGACGGCAACAATTTATCGCTCCGCTTTCGATGTGGCAGATGCTTTTACTCGCGATAACGAAATCATTGCGAAGTTGCGCGCCTCCATGGAGCCACTAACCATCAGCTCGCCATGCTCGACTCATTGTTGCTGAGTGCCAACTCTCCAGAACTTTCGATGCAATGCAACAAGAACGGTTGTGAGTCATGTAATGGAGAGAGCCGTTTCTTTCCTCGTTCATGGCCGCCTTCGTGAATAGATACCCACGTCTCGTCGCTCCTGCCGTCTCAACATTGTCAACACCAGCTGGACGAGAGAAGAGAAGCCCAATAGGCTTTCACTCCTGAGTTGGTAGGCTCACAATGGGTTTGAGTTCTGGACAGTGTTGTCGAACTCGAGCCTGTGGGTGCTTAATTCGCGGTGAAGTATTATAGACTTGTACCAAGCACTGCAGTACCTCTTCTCCATACCAACACACCTCGACAACAACCTTCAGACAACTATTCATAACTCTCACAGAACCTATCAGCGTTATCCAGATGTCCCACCAGCAGAACGACGATCATACATCCCAGCCATCCCACGATGGCTCACAGAGTTGCGAGATGTGGATGTTCCAACACATAGTTAATGCCATGACACAGTTAAGATCGATATGGACTGAGATCAACGCGCCTCCCCCGGCTACGATCGAGCGATACATAGCGTTGTCCGCCTCCGAAACACTTCACGATTCAGAATGCCCTATTTGCCAGGGGGACTATGACGAGGATCAGCATGTAGCTATCAAGCTTCTAGGCACACATTGCAGTCACGTTTTCGGCCGAGACTGCTTACAATGTTGGGTCAATAGCGGTATGCAAAAGGCCCATTACTGTCCTATTTGTCGGCAATGCATACGTGGCGCGCTTGGTGGACTACCCCCATCGCAGCCAGGCACCGAAGACGAAGAAGAACAAGAAGAAGAAAATGAAGAAGAACATGAAGATGAGGATGAAGATGAGGATGAAGATGAAGATGAAGATGAAGATGAAGAAGAAGAGGAAGAAGAGGACGAAGAAGTAGAACCTGAACAGGTCCTCAGTACGCCACAGCGTGAACAACGCGATAGGCACTGGGCCAACTTAACCGAAGTGAGCAACATTTTGCGCAACATCGAAACAATCGTTATTCCCCCACTTGAGGGTGGGGGCCACTTAAGCCTGGCTCTTCAAGTCGTACGCCCGGACCCGACTATCCAAGATGAAGACCGCGCCCTCAGGGGAACACTGACTCGTCTCCGGAATCAAAGCCATTATCTCAATGAGCTTCTGTGTATCAATTTCGAACGCAAGCAGGAGGAGAGGCAAGCGGAAATACTGCGCGCTGAAAGGCAGAGGAATATACTGCACGCTGAGATGATGCTGTATACCGCTAATTTCCGGAGGATGTAGAAGGACAAAAGGCTATGCAAGAATTGATGAAATCGTGAGCTAATCACGATCATGAGATCTGGCTTGTCCCAGTATCCGGGGTAGACATCCCGTATCATTTGAATGCGAAATATCTATGCAATAAGCTTAATAATTGCTATCTTCCTATGTTATCGAGGTGTGAACATCTGTCTGTCAAACGATCCCATTGTAAAAGCGCTTGTTGCTGTAATTTTTAGCAAATGCCAGTGGCCTAAAGTAGCGAACCCATTGTAGCTACAACTGTGATTATCACTAAGTATCCGCATCCTGTTCCATCCAGCCAATCTCTAGAATTCCCATGACACCAGAGGACCTTATCCGTCGTCTGCGCTTCCCTTGAACAACCCAATCGCACCAAAGCCTCATGAAGCAAGCAAATCTAACCTCCTGAGCCTATAAACGCACCCTGTACAACTTCGTTCTCCCACATCCATCAGCACCCCCTCCCTCTCAAACACCCTCATCCCGCCCCCGAAACAGCTGTCTACCTCTTTCACAAAAAGCACTGAAATCCTGTTCTCGCCGCTCCAACGCCTGACGCATCCTTCTCACCTCCCCTTCACGTTCCCTTAGACGGGCTTCGCGAGCATCCAGCTCGGCTGAACGTCGTTGGAACTCGAGTGACTGGAAAGCATGTGGTGGTGCTGCTCTGTTCTGTTCGCCTTGGCGTGTGGAGTTTGTGGAGTTTGAATCGTCGGGGGGATAGTTGGATTGTGCTCGATGCGAAGGCGCTGGGAATGAGGTGCGTTGCTGACCGAATTGGAATGGTTGGGGGGTTGAACGGGTGGGATGAGAGGCTGCAGGTGTGTGAGGTCCTGAAGATGTAGAAGGCGGCTCTGGTTGTCTGGCTGTCGCTAGTCCTGCGGCGAGTGCAGCGTGGAACTCACGATGTGTGAAGACGGGCTCAGTGCGCCAGTTTCCGCGGTATGAAGTGTTTCCAGATGTAGCAGATGACCGGGTCGGAGGCGGACGGGGCTGACTGGTACGCGCGTAAGGTCGGGGTGTACGTGCAGGCTGTAATAGTGGCTCCGTATCTCTCCTAACAGAATCTGACATGGTTTCGCCCGCAGGGCCTTCGGGCACGCCCGCGAAGAGGCCCGGGGGAAGGCGCGGAGTTCCCAGCTCGAAGAACCTCTGTAGCCTCTTCTGTCAAACGCCGACTACGCGCCGAAAGACTCTCATATTCGGCTTTGAACCACACGGCGCGACACAGCGGACAGAGGTTGGTGTTGTCTTGGGTCTTGCGACGGGCGAAGATCTTCTCGAGGCAGGCGTGACAGAATTCGTGGTTGCACTGAGCGGGTGGCTGGACAACGACACGCATTGCTTTGTGACTGCTGCGATCGTATTCTTCGGTACATATCGGACAGTGGGCGTCTTGTGGTGGGTCGCGCTCACTGCATAGCTTCAAGCAGCGGCGTATGAATTCGGCACAGGCCAATGGTGGCGTTTCCATGTTGATTGATCGTAGCGGAGTTGGTCGCGTACTTCTAAGCGTTGGGGTGTAGAGCCGACATCGAGGTGGTGTGTGAAGTTGTAGTCAGTCGTGTACAGGATAAGAGGGTATAGAAGTGGATCCGATGCAAACTTGCGCAACCCAAAGTGAACCGCGTGGAATTCCCACGGACCAGTAGAGGCGTGTGTGGAAGGGTAATGACGTAGCTTATGCTTGTCTGCGATCTTCTTCCAAGGTTGGGTCAGACCCAACAACACACATGACATTGAGCTATTGAGTTTGCTAGTTACGAAGAAAAGACTAGCATTTCCTAGCGCGCCTTGCAGTGAAGATATGGAGATAACCATGTAGCGCTGTCAGCCCAGCTGACTTCCATGCAGACATGCGTACAAGATAGCAACTCTTCCACCTATGACTACTGTTTCGAGAACAACAGCAACTGGAAGATTGAGAACCTGTGCAGCGATTAGCTTAGATTGATTAGTTCAGTATCGTCTACTCACAAGACGCTAACGACAAAGAGATCCGACCTTTCGGTGTCTGCGAAATAGGTCATGCAACCGGAAACTAGGAGGTTCGTCGACGCCATGAACGTGAACTGCGCTATGTCTCGTTCCTGCTGAGAAAAGTGTGCAACAACAGCAGGCACCAAACTGGCAACCACTGCCGTGAAGTAGTAGGTGTAATAACTGAGATAACAGTCGCTGATAATCGCTTTACCGCTGACCTTGTCCCTTGGCAAGAATCGTTGAAAGACTCTCAAGATGGTGAGCGACTGTTCGCAAACCCACAAAGTAAAGAAGTCGCTGTATTCGCGGGAAGCGAGGGGGATTAGGTCTGTGGCGGTTTTAGTTTCATCGTCGGAATCGCCATACATAGGTTTGTAGTGATGTATGAGGCCATCTTCCACAGCTTTAGACACGTTGTAGGCTTGGACCTGTTCAAGGTCGAAGTGATCAGGTGGCGATATTTTGTTGAGCTTTCGCTGTCGTAGCAGAGCTTCTTCTGTTGGGCTGTCAGCATCAGCATCTCAGAGGATTACGGCTCGACTGTACCATATTTTTCAAGCTTTTGGCGGATTTCCATAATGATATGATACTGTTCGGATGCATAGGCCGGACTTTTCATTATAGAAAAGGCCCAGTCAGTGGCTAATTTTGCAGTGAGCCCGGAGTTTTGCTCCATCTCCATCGATAAACCAAGCTTCCACTCTAGATAGTCAAGCTCAGCCTGCATGTAGTGGAGATTTTGCACCCCGAGGGTTTTGAAGGTACGGAAGAGGGCTCGTTCAGGCTTGCTGGCCATGAACTCAGCCAGTCGTGGGAAGCCAGCCGGGAGGCTTTTGTAGAGTTTGCATGGGTCATCGGAGTCGTCGGAGTCCTCGGAGTCGTCGAATTCCTCGGCGTTTTCGAAGTTTTCGGCTTCTTTAGGGGGATTCTTTCTGAGTATCTTGTAGTCTGCCGTCTGCGGTGCAGTATCGCCATGTAGCTGACCAGCAGGCGCTGTGACAGACGAATGCGCTTCCCGAAGCACAAATTTATCAGTGTCTGCACTTACAAAGCTCGCATGAGGCTGTGGAGAATAATCTGGAGTGTGACGAAGCGGAGGATAATCCGGGTGTGAGGGGTCCATGACCGGGATCGCGTTCACAGAACGTTCTGAATCAGGTCCATCGGACTTAGCTGGTCGGACAGGTCCATGTGCTATGTTATCGACATGGTCGAGATCTGGGGTTGAAGAACCAGACATAGTGACTATTTAATAGTAATGGATATAGTTAATGATTCTCTTGTAGATAGTAGAACCTATGCTGAAAAGAGGAATGACCTGCCGGAGCTGTTCTTATATGAACTAAGTGCGTCGCAAACGCAGCAGTATGACAACACCATTGAAGCAGATAAGCATGCAGATGACCCCAATTGACATAAGTGATGATTCCGGTGTATATCCCATGATGAATTCGGAAACACGGATATTCCATGGTACCCGCGAGCCTTGTGAATGTACGCCACACAGGTCTGCCCAGCTCTTGTCACGAACAGGGCTCTGACAAACCGATATCAGGAATTTGTGAAGATACCTTGCTTCGAGAAGTCTTGTGCCGTCAAACAGTCCTGTCTTGTAACGCGCACATGCGCCGTTCGGTCCGTCCGGTTGACACGTCCAGCTCCGCTGTCTATGTTGGCGGTGCGATCAGTCGCGGCATTCTGAGTCTGAACAAGTAATCCTGGAGGTCAGGAAACTGTTTCAAGGATAAGTAGACAGATCAATGTTACAAACCCAGATCTTGCTGATTGAAATATGCCGCTTCTGCGTTGGCCACTTCCATCAGGCCCTGCTATCACGATTATTTCGAGGCCTCTTCCGTAAGTCAGTGAGTACTAATAGTTCTTCATGAGCATATCATCATTGCGGTTGCACATTGGAAAATGCGGTGAAAGGCAGGTGAAACTCGATGAGGTATGAGGATGGATGCGGCATCTGACCACTGGTGTTGCAATAGCAACGTAGGTCTGTTTATCACTTATCTAGAGCCAGTCCACTAGATGCTGATAAAGCACGCAACGAGCGACTCATGTTGCTCGAGCTGCACCAAAGAACCTCAAAACATTCATCCAACTACATGTACCGAAACATAATCGCGTCTCCATGTCTCCATGTCTATGCAATATTGTACCTTTGCGCCCTAGCTTCCGCGAGTTCAGCAGCCTCGCCATTCATTACACCTTCCACATACGCTTCTCCGATCAGCTGCCATGCGTTCTCTCCTCCGAGCCTACTCTCAAGCTCAAGCAGCTGTTTCCGCAAGCTCTTGCGTTGTTTCCTTGTCAGCTTCACAGATCTGCTCATGCCCGTGTCAAGCTGTTCACGTATCTCGCGCGCTTGCCTTCGCAAGACATCGTCCACCTGGGCGAGTATGTATGGGGCTTTAGCGTGTGCTACTAAGAAGACCCCATCGCCGCTCCTCAGCCAATTTGGACCGATGCCAAGATAACCGTCTTTGGTAACGAATAGGCTCTGTAATCCTATTCCGGAATTGCGATTTAGCACATCTAACGCCCAGTCCGATTCATGGGGAGAGTCAAGAGTGTTCGCAGCATCGCCGGTGTCTTGCACTGAACCACTTCATTTACCAGAGTGGGGACTTTCTTGTCCAGCTATATTGGTCATGGAGACTCCTGTCAGTGTGTCAGGGTGGGTTTCTCTTGCTTCATCGATGACTTCCTTCTTTTTTGAAGCCACAAGATTGCTCGGTGGCCAAGGAGCGTCTGGATGGTTTGCTCTGATCCTGGCGTAAGCTTTGAATACACCATCGTAGTTGACAACCCAGCCTGAAGGCCATGGATATGATCTTAACCAGGTAGGCAGAACGTCGAGTCCCTCGTTCCACATGTCGACAAGCCCTCCTACGCCACCTTCAATCAGCCCATGAAGCATCTCACAGAACCCTCTCTCCATAGTGTCCTCTTTCCATTGCCCCTCGGGATCTTTCTGGTTCCTGTAAGCTGATACCATTACGCGTGCCAGAGCCTCTATTCCTGAACAGCCGGTTGGAGAGTACACACGGGGGACCGTCTCAGCTATCCAGTCGAGCACCCTGATAGCGCCCGCACAATCCTTGATGCTGAGCACGACGTCCAGGATTGGACAGCATTGAGACACAGTGTCCAAAAGAGCTGCTGTCACAGCTAGCTTAGTTCCATCGAATGATATCTGTGGCTTGAAGTTCGACATGTGCGCAGAGAGCGGAAACGGACGGCCATGATTGTTGAGCGATATCATAGGTTCTAAAGCCTTCGAGGTCCATGCTCTCGGATCCGGTATCCAAGATGGGAATGAAGTAAAGGGTAGCTCGGTGAGCGCTGCGTATGGTGGGGGACGACGAAACCGTAAGGTAATGTCTAATAGAACAGGGAGATCGTAATGTGAAAGGATACAAGCCGCGAGGTTCAAGAGTACAGTCGAGGTCTCGGCGCTGTAGTCGGCGTGTAAGATGTCCCATAGCTTCTCTCGCCCTTTTGATGATGGTGCATGCTCTTGCTCCTTCGAATTGTGGCAATGTGAGTCCCGACCTTGAGCCTGCAACGACATGTCAATCGTCAGATGCTCGGGCCGTATAACAGACAGACCTGCGAATACCACATCTTTGGCATCACTGGCTTTTCGACTCTTTGCCATCTGTAGCCACTGCTGCAAAGTCCACTTTTCTTCGCCATGAGATGAATCCATAGAATCCAGCATCGCAGGGATGTGCTTGATGTGGGCATGCCATATAGACGCAACAACATCAAGTTGCGCAAGTAGGCCTGGTTTAGGACCATTCCGCGATTTTTCAATCTTGTATTCAGCCCATCGCAGCACCGACGAGATAAGATCAGCCCTGAAATGGGTTTCGCCAAGAAGGAATAGAGTTTGTCGAGCCTGACGTGACTCTTGTACGACCCACAGGCGACGAAACCAACGACGGGTGAGGAGCAGAGCGGCTCCGATGCTGAGCGTATTCTCGAAGTCGAATCTGGTTTCGTGATATTCTTTGGCCACTGCATCAAGCTTCTCATCGGTTAATACCCCCTCTGGATCCCTTCGAATCTTTGAGTCGTCCGCCGTGTGTCCTGGTACAGTATCTCTCTCACTCAATTCTGACCCAAAGACTGAAAACAATGTCTGCAAGGGGTTGGCTACGAAGCTCGTCACGTTACCGAGCCAAACTACCACCTCCTCTGCGCAACGATAGATTCTTCCCATCATTTGGACTTGCTGACTTCGCTCGCTCAGATCCTGTTGGTTGATGCACACGGCGTCAATCCAGTACTCGGTAGGTCGTAAACACCGCAAGCGAACCATGGCTTCGTAAAGATTGGCCTGTATCATGATCTTTTTGCCGTCGCAAAATATAGGCTTCGCGTCTCCTGCCTTGCCCTTGTTGTAGTTTGTCCATCCATCTTCGGCGTCACGCACGATTCTCTGATAGACATCATCGATGCTGTTGTTACATCCCAAAAGTGCCTTACCGAGATCCTTGTAAGCCCATAGAAAGAAAGGGGTTGGGAGCCCTTTGGAAAATTGGTAGGTGAGCAGCGAAGCGTCCTTCTGCCAAGAACATGACAGGGCGGTGAAACTTGGGCGGTCGTCCAGGTTTACAATACGGAAGTGGCAAGTGATCGGATCGGCGGAAGCTCCCTTATCTATCTGAAGGATGCGGATACTCGAGGATGTGGGCAGAGACTCGTATGTGTAGCTCTTGCTTCGCATACGCTTTAGAATGTTAGTGACTCGGAACGAAGAGCAAACCAAGAATAAGGTTACCAAGATCATCTCCTTCGGCTTACGAAGAGCCGAACCATCGTGCTTAGAGTGGAAGGCATCCTTCGTTTGCTTCCAGGCCAGTGCCATATCTGGTTCCAAAGTGAAGTCCATGGTAACCCGGCAAGAAGTTCTAGACGGTAGGAGAGTGAGTAGAACCTATATTTTCAACCGCAGCTGGAATCAAAAATGAGAGCTGGCTATTGCATCTGGTGGTAGACGAGCGGGCACCAATGGTTTTCTTCCCTTGGGACATCCTCTCATCTGTGTCCAATGGGTGCGCGGCACTCACTGAGTCCTGTTACACCGCCGCAACCACGCCGCTTTCCAGCCTTGCCGAATGTATGCCATGGTGGCCAGGGATATGGGAACATGATGCAGAGATTGAGGCATTGTATGAGGGCGTCGTCTGTCCACAGGTGGTGATATTATTAGTATCTAACCGTATATGAATCTGAGGGATGATGCGGGTTGAGCCAGTTCTGCGCGTTGTCGCGACTGTCTAAGTGTAAAAGAAGGGGCCAAGATGATGGAGAGCGGATGGAAGGACTTGATGACATCATGCACAGGGTGGGGCAGCTCCGCCCGAGCTCAGCCACGTGCCAGCCTCCTCACCTTCCAAGGTTCACCGGAGCATCGCTCGTCCATCGGTAATCACAACCAAATCCACTAGCGTTCATTCAGTCCGTGGCGATTCATTCTCTGAAGAGGCGCGATGTCTCACCGCATTATCTAGAGCGAGTGCGCTCGCGCCAAAGTCCTCTAGCGACAGTCCACCTGTCTCCACGGCCATATGTTTGCGCCCTCCATGTCAGCGAGACCTCAAGCAACACGAGTACGGACTTCGCAAAAGGTCCGCTTATGCGTTCTCGTAGATACGGACACGGGAGTGAACACTGCGCTTGTAAGAGTCAGTCTACGCGAAGTCCGACGCTCATCTAGTACGCGTAGTCTGGGCGGCTACATCAGCTCGAGCATTGCTGCAACAAGAACGTAGACATGAGGATAAGGTGCCTGTGTAGTGTGGAATTCTTTCTGAGAATGTGGCTTGCTACGACACGTGGTCTTACGAACAGTTGATGATATCACTGGATACGCGTACAGCGACTTGCTTGAAGCAGCGGAAGGCGTCTGACAGGCACATGCTCAGTGTACTCCGTAGCTTGTAGAACGTGTAAGATAGCTGCGAGTTTACGCGTCAAGATATCAGCCTCTGTACATCCAGCTTCAAGTTGACGTGTTCGAACAAGGCCCGAAGGACTATATATGCTACCCTCTCCATCTTGTCCTGTCATCTCATCAATCACCACACTATCCAGCACTCCAACCCCTATCATTCCCACAATGAAGTCCCTATTTCTTCTCCCCCTCCTGCCCACCTCTCTCGCCCTCGTAGCGCCCCTCAAACGCCTCACTCCCGACCTCCGACCCCGCGCCGCACACTGGGGAACAAAGTCCTGGTCCGGTACTCACACCATCACCGTGACCACCACACTGACCGTAACCGTCACTGCCTTCCCCACAGCCAACGGAACCTTTCCCAACGTCACTACCACGGATGTGACCGCGCCGGCGACTACCAGCGATGATTTTGCACCGATCACGTTGATTACCCTGCCTACTGAGGCAGCTACGACTACGGAGGATGGGGATGCGGCTGCAGCGCCTACGCCGAATGATCTTGAGCCGATTACGTTGATCGATATTGGTACTGCTACGCCGATCTAGATAGATATGGGTTGAAGGAGTGAGGGCGAAAGAGGAGGTGGTAGGATTGGGTAGTAGGTTTGCAGGAACTCAAGATGACAGATTTGTTGGTTCGTTTCGACGGAAGAGGGGGTAGCCTTGATGTACATATTGCTTCGCAGTTCGTTTCAAAATCCCACACTCTTTTGATGCCTCGTTTTATTGCGCATATCTGGTTTTGCATCTATTGATACAGACGACGAATATTGAATTTCTTTGGCTCCATGCTACGCTCGAACCCCGTCGATGACTGATATATCATGCCACATTGAGATGTTGGTCTGCTTTGTTCCTAGGTCTGAGCGGAGGATGTGCTTGGGTAGTTGTCGTATCGATAGAGAGCTTGTTCAATTCACCTCCAAGATTTGGGAAGTGCGCCAGTGTTGAGACCATTAGACGAAACTGCCAGATTGCGTCTCATTGCCCTGCTCCGCATCAATATGGTCCCGTGATGACTTTCTAGGTAGGTAGTCGCATTGTCCTGCACGAACGACCTGATTGCACCTTTTTCACAATCGATGATGAATGAGTGGTGAACGGTACGTGTCAGCGACCATCGTTACCCGAGTTATAAGTGTGTAAACCAAAACGTCATCAATTGCGAAAGCTGTGAAGTTTGACAGCCGCGATGTCGACGTGAACAGGATCCTGGTAGGAGAGCGGCTTCTAGAATGAGCATTCTCCACGCTCAAGCTGGTGATCCCTGCGCTAGCGTTGCCGTAGCCCGAGGCTTGTTACGCGTCGCCCGGCATCGTCGGCCATCTCCCGCCTCCTTGTGCGAACTTCACTTCCTTGAGCAATATCGTATCTTCTTCTTCCCTGTTCGTCTTGAGCAGCATCGTCATGCGCCCTTTTGCTTTTCTTGGTCTTTCGGCACTGGCTGCAGCAGCCACCACTTCTCCAACAACATCGGATCATGATCAAGTCATCGAAGTGGAGCCAGGCCGCGAATACACCGTAAAGCTGGAATGCGTGGAATGCCCGCTGCGTGCCTGGACGAGTCCTCAGAAGGCCGAATGGCTGCATCCGGCACCAAAGAACTCTCTAGTGAGTGCATTCTACAGCCCTGACAATGAATACGACTGACCATGATCAGTTGCTCAAGTTTGTCCTGGACGAGTTCAACGATGCGTTACTTCTCAACGACCAGCGCATATTCCCTCTCGATCCCATGCCACTCAACATAAACGCGAAGCAAGTCACTACCGAGGCAGAGCAGGACGAGACGAAGTCCGAAGCGGAAGACGCCTCGAACCCGAACAAGCATAGCATGATACTGTTTCCCCTGCAATACGAGCATACCATTTTCCGCGCCGACGAGCCTGAACTTTGGTGGCTTCAGTTCAACGTGACGGGCTTGCCCTGGGGAGAGACCGCTGAGCCAATCAAATTGGGCCAGAAGATTGTGCAGGTCTTGATGCGCAAGGAGTACGATGAGAACTTGATCGGCGGAAACATACTCTCCATCGAAGACGTACAGGTCGTCTCCGCGAAGGACAAGTCGCAACCGCCGAGGATGAAGTGTGGCAAGCAGGCCATGATGCAAACAACATTTGACCCACGTGAATGGGACGAGTACGGTAGATTTGGCACGTTGTCGAGGGCCTGGAACGCTTTTGTTGGCAGAATACAGGTTGGAAAGGATGCCCTACTTCTCCCGCTCCTTGCACTGCTTGTGGCTAGCCTCGTCATGGCACGTCGCCTGTTTCTGCAGAGACAGCAGGAAAAGCCTGGCACAGACTCTGAGGCCGAGACTGCTCTGTTGGGCCGAGATGCGCCTCCGCCATACGCAGACATACCTGTGATCAAGATTGAAGAGTATGATTAGTTCAAACAAGTCTGGAGGCTGGAGCGCAATCAAAGCAAGCGGGTCGGAGTCTTGCCCGTATCTCCGCGTTGCATTCGCCCTTTGTGCGCAAGCGGCATCTTGGCTCTATGTACCACTTCAATCTCGGGTTTCCGCTATCTTGCTTGTCTCTGCGCTCTTTTCATGCTTTTTGTTACACCGACATTCTTGCTCCTGCACCCCTCGGGCGCGCCCGGGTGAGAAGCGAGAGCGTTCCACAAGCTTGGTAGGTTTAGCCGACACATTCACCTGTTCAACCTCGACCAGGCGCCACCGACTTGATCATTGCTTTACTATACGCCTCCCTTATATCGTCAAGTATGTCCGTCATCGTCGAGCAATACAACAAGGAATGGCCGCAGCAATTCGAAAATATCAAGTCGGAGTTGGAACATCACCTACAGGGCATCGACTACCTCTCAATCGAGCACGTGGGTAGTACATCAGTACCGGGACTTGTCGCCAAACCTATCATCGATGTTGACATCATCGTCACTCGCGACAATGTTCAGCCTGCTATTGACGCTCTCATCGAGAAAGGAAGATTCGATTACCTTGGAGAACTGGGGATTGTGGACCGTCATGCCTTTAAAGACCCGAACCAATCCAATCGCCACAACGTTTACCTGTGTGTTGACGGTGTTGCACAAACGCGCAACCACCTCAGCTTGCGAGATACGCTACGCTCTGACAACGAGTTGAGGGATGAGTACGCGCGAGTAAAGCTTGAACTCGCAGCCAAGGCAAACAACATCGTCGACTACATGGTCGCCAAGGGAAACGTTATTCAGAAGATCCTCAAAGCCTCCGGTGCCTTCACCAAGGAAGAACTCGCAGCCATCGCCCGCGCAAACGTGAAGGGTGAGCGCTTCGGTGCCATCAAAACACCGCGTCTGCTCCTTCGTGAGTTCGTGTTGAAGGACGAGGAAGGCTACTTTCTTCTCGAAGGAAACGATCAAAACGCACGTTACCAAGAATGGCCCCCACGAACACGCCAACAAGCTCGCGAGCTCGTCTTGGAAAACATCCGCAACCACAACGACGTGCCACGAACCAAGTACGAACTCGCTGTCGAAACGCTCGACGAGCAATTCATCGGCCGCGTCGGCGCGAAAACCTCTCAAGCCAACTCCGACTCCCTCCCAGGAGAATCTACCATCAAACCCGTCACCCACGCCAAACTCTGGTTCTCCTTCCTGCCCTCCATGCAAGGCCAGGGCTACGCCACAGAAGCCATGACAGCCTTCATCGACGCCCTAAAAGAGCGACTGCAGAACCAAGGGAAGTTGGAAATGGAAATCGAGTGCGATCCCCGGAACGAGGGAAGTTGGAAGTTAGCGGAGAGGCTGGGGTTCGAAAGACATAGCCTAACGAAGGAGAAGACGCAGATCAAGGGCGAATGGGTGGATAGTCTGGTTTTGAGGAAGATTGTTGGGGATGTGTAAGTGGTCGTGTGTTGATTTGTAGATGTATATGAATGTGGTGCTAACTTATGACAGGGCGTTTGCGTCGAAGCATGTGCGGAGGGGAAGTAAGGTCAGCAGCAGTATGCGGTTGAGTGCGACAGAGCTGTTTGAGAGCTGTCATTGACGACCTCCCAAACGTGTGTTGCGAAACGGCGACGGCATGGCTTCTTAGCCTCGGTCTTTTTCTGGGTTATCTTAAGTCCGATGGCTGCTTCGATGTTAGAACACAAAAACTGGGCACATGCTCTTCGTCCCACTTACCGCTCCTTTGTTGCGCGTGTGTGGAAATCCCAGGCGTTAGTCTGACCTAATAACACGCGTCATGCACATGAACGGCATTACCATAGGAGCAACTAAATCGATACATCAAAAGAGTGTGGGATTCCAAGAGAAGGACAAAACGATGTGTACATCAAAACCACTCCCTCTTCCCTCGAAACTGACTGCCGTGCTTCTACTTGCTTGAAAACATCCGACGCTCAGACCATATATCAACGAACCAACATACCGGTGTCACACAAACATCTCAGTCATCGACGGGGCCGAGCGCAAGATGGAGTCATACAGGCTTTATATTCTTCGTCGGTGTTGATGCAAGGAACCTACCATCATCACCTCAATACCCCCACCAGCTAAACAACACTCAGAACTACCATGGCGGAGTGGAATCACAAGGGACGCAGATGCTGTATTCCAGCTAGCTCCGGTGCAAAGTCCCGCTCCTGCAATTTGACTTCCGACTGATGTTTGTGAATAGGCTGGCTCGCATGCTGCTGTCCATGTGTGCTGTACGGCAGGATCGTATACCAAGACAAACATGAGGGAAACATGGATGGCTACTCAAGCTGTAACAGATACGTAGGTCAATCTTCCTTTCATCATCGATTTTATGCTGACCATGAACGCAAAGTGTGGGGTATGTCTCGTTGCACACTGTGCTGCATTCGGCAGCGGATGCTGGATCATGCCTTTCTGGAACCGTATGCAGATCCGAAGGAAGTACGGGCTGGAAGGCAATTGGTGGGGTGACTGGTGGTTCGCTGTCTGCTGCTCTTGTTGCAACCTTGTACAGCAAGACCGGGAGATCGAACATCGACATCCGGTGAAGACGGCGGAAGTGGTATTACAGCCGGCACCGGCCGAAGCGATGGTTTACTCGACTTCGGAGTCACCATTGGCGCGCGAGGCTTCCAGAAACGATGTGGATGATCGTCCAGGCAGAGCGATTTGATCGCTCAGCCGTCACGACCAAGAACAAGCGTGCCCATGCATGTGATGGAGTAGGAAGACGGGCTATCATGCAGATAGATGGCAAACCATAATTATGAATGTGCTCACTCCTCTTCACTCTCCTCACTGCTGTCCCCACCCATCAAGCCCCTTCTCATAAGCTCTTCGAGATCATCCTCGTCGTCATCTGCTGCCGCCGCTTCACCAGCCATGCTGGACTTGCGGTCATGACCTGCCGTCTCCTGTCGCGCAGGCGGCCCAATGTCCATAGGTTCAATGTCTCTGTTGTAATCGTCCTCGTCGTCATCCTCACCTTCTGCATCGTCGCCGCCCAGATCACCAAAGTCGATCTCGTCTTGAGCGTTGCGATTGCGACGTGGGTTCGGCGAGCCTTCGCCGTCGCTATTGGCGGCGCTGGCGAGCGATATCGGGCCGTTGGAGGGGGAGCGGAGGTAACCTGCATTGAGGTTTGGGCCGAGAGATGCCATTGCGCCCTTGTTGTGTCGTGGTGGGCGTGCATCGGGCACTTCGATCTCGAGGCCACCGTCATCGTCTGACTCACCCTCTGCGTCGTCGTCGTCATCGGACTCGTGGTGTTGCTGATGTTGTTGGCGAGGTGGCGATGGATGTGCTGGCGAGGAAGCTGCTTCGCCGTCGGATTCGTCAGACGAGTGTATGACTTCGGAGGATTTGATTCTCGACGCTGGCGGTGCTGCGGGCTTGGCTTTGGGCTTTGGTGTCGTATCGGTTGCGGTGCGCTGGAGGCGGACGGCTGGTGTGGCTTGCGTCTTCTTGGGCTTCACCATGGGGTTCGTTGCCGCCGTCTTGCGCTTCTTGGGCGCTGGTATAGCAGCAGCCTTTCGTGCTGGAGCGGCAGTCGCAGATGCGCGGGCCCCGAACTGTGGTGTGTTGACGGCGCTGCCTATGCCTGTCCGGGAGTCTGGCGAAGACGCGTACTTGTATTCGGATTCGTCGCCCCGTTTCTCCTTCTCCTTGCTCAAGAAGTGTCGGAAGTCGTAGGGGTTGTCTGCGTCGGGATCCCCTCCCTCGTCGTCGGCCGCTGCCTCGCCGAAGAGATCCTCTTCGCCGTCCTTGCCCTCTGTGCCATCCTTGAGTTTCTTGGGATATATCTTGGCGTGTTGTGACGAGACGTCCTTGCCGTTCTTGGTGGCGAGATTGAAGGTGTAGCTGCTGGACAGCGGCTCGAGCGTGGCCTGCTGGCTAGCGGGATCGAAGACGAGGACGTATGACTTCTTGGGTTGTGACTTTTGCCCTGTGAATGTGAAGATATCCTTGTCACCCGAGCTGTTCGTATCGTCGATGCGGAGGTTGTATAGGCCGGTCGACGAGGGCGAAGTAAGCGTTGTCGAGCGCGAGTCGGATGTTTGTGGGGGTTTGTGGTTGTCTACCCTCTGGGTTAGAAAGCGGACACGGACAAAGATATTGCAAGGAAAACTCACATTTGACGCTGCTGAACTCTCCTGGCGCGTCGTCGCTGCCTGTTATGCTGTCGCTGATGTGCAGGCTGAAGTGCGCCTTCTTGTGCGGTTCGATGCGACTCTCTAGCATAGGGGACGCCATTCTACGCGTCCACCTGTGAGACTTTTGCCTAAATTCGAGGGAACAAAGAGGGAAGAGAAAGACAATATTGCGGACGCTACGTTACCAACAAAGTGGGCCAGAATGGAATGACAGTTGTTTGCAGAGTCTCAGCTGCGTTGTTCACGTCAACTGGAAGTCGCGACGCCGGCCGGTCTGGATTGGGACGCTCCGCTTGCCGTCTCCCGCAGCTAGCCCACCCCACACCTGCACCACTAATTTTAGCCTCTCTCGACATCTCCACCCGCGCCGAGCAATAGCTGTATATTAAGTGAGCTAGATCAATGGAAGAAGAGTTGAATCCTCATGTATCGTGTATCGCTATTCTAGCTACGGCTATCCCCCCAGCGTGTTGGACGCATGACGACCCGCTTAGTTGAACATCTAACAGCCTACATATCATCGGCATATCTCGTCTTGCTACCGTCCATAAGGCGACCGCTCTCAGCTTGAGCCATCAGAGCCTGCGACGCCTTCCTCTGCTTCCTCTTCTGCCAGAACACTCGGGCGAAAAACGCCATGCAAAGCGCGACCGCTGACACGATGCCAACAATGTGGTGCATTCGCAATGGCGCTGTTGCATCATCCTTCCACGGCACACCTTCGGGGTCATCTTCTGTGAATAGATGCCGTCCTCTCTCTGATGGTGGCTGCTTGTTGATGACGGGGAAGGCCTGCGAGAGGCCTCCTTCCAGCATGCCAGGAAAACCCAAGGCGCAGACCATGGTATCCGCTTCAGGCGTGAACGAGAATTTGATTGGGACTTTAGCCATGCCTGATCCCTTCACGTCGAAGCTTGTGGACCATATTCCACCATACCCCGGTTTCTCGTCTAGCGTAACCGTCAGATCAGTCTTGTCATACCCATGAATATCTCGTTCGGCAAATTGAACTATGCCATGAAACAGACTTACAGCAAGACTCCCAATCAAACTCTTTCTGATCTGTGTTGTAGTCATTGTCCTGTTCACAGGGCTTGCAATACAGATTCCGGTGACTGGCAGCCGGAACATTGAAGTCCGAAGGCCAGGTAAGCTTGACAAGGTCGTTGATGTACACGGGGACGGTACCAAAGCCCGAAGTAGGTGGGACGTGAGCGGAAGCCTCAAGGTACTGCTCGATCTCGAAACTGGAGCTTTGAGGGTGCTTGCTAGGCATCAGATCCTGGTTGCCTGGCGCCGGGAATTCCCACAGGATTGGATTTGGGCAGTCGCAGTCGTCCTTTGTGGCAGCCATGTTGTATTCTGACTTCCTCTGGATGCTATTGAGTATTGAGATGAAAAGGCGTCTGCAGTAACTTATGTGCAAAGGTAAGGAGAGAACCGCGTACACAATCCGGCATTGAAGCTACTCGGGGCTGACAAAACGCCGTCACGAAACAGCTTCAGCATGGGGTCGCTCGCCTGTCTCGATGAACCTCGCTGTGAGTGGTGCATCTTAGAGTCGGGCTATGCTGAGTCTAACGCAAAGCAGCGGGGGGGAGTTCGTATACAGCCATCGCGTACGCAGCATCGCGCTTCCCACAGGCACATGCGAAGCCATGGCAGTGAGTTGCGAATCAACAGTGTTGAAACGCTGGTGCCTTGAGTTCTATCGACGTGGTTATCGCAGTCCCATCGGCCCGCGACTGCAAAAAGATCAATGGTGTCCTCACGCGTCACATCTGAGAGAAGGCAGGCCGTCTAGTAGATGGTCAACAGACAGTTTCCCAATACTGGAGAGTGCGAATGAATGTGCGTCATCATAGCTACTGAAGTTGTGTCGAGCGTGGAATGTCGAAGACGGGACGGATCACAATGCCAAGACGCTAACCAGGAAAGACTGGTGCAGGTCGCACCTGCCAGTCTCGACTGATACACACTCGAGTCTTCATTGAACCAGGCAAGACGCTGCTGCTATGCTTATCGCCCCCTTCTTTTCAATACATCTGTTATCGTTCCGCACAAAAGATCTACCTAGCAAGCATACCGATCGCCTCGTAGCCAAAGGGCTGACCTTGCTACAACTGCGCCTACTCCAGCCTGACCTCACCCCAAGTCTGAGCATCAAGCTTATCTTTATCCCAACATTGAATTGTTGGTGAGGGTCGAGCCCACGAGACTTTAAGCAGGACTTCCCTTGAGGGACACTGCAACAATCCAGCTGCACGATGTATTGAAGCTGCAAAGCTGCTGCCTGATAATTCGGGCAGTGTCTATGGCCAACAGATCGCCAGCACCACAACAATCCTCGGCTAATCTTTCGCATGCAAGGCAGCAACAGCATTGTACATAACGGAGCCTTAAAACCAAAAGCCTCGTGTAGCGACGCTGCTGCAAGGATGCATCGGCGAACATGGTCTGCTATTATCGACAAGCGAGCCAAAGCCATTCTCGTCCAATAAATCTAAACAGCCATATTAAATGTATTGCCAACCAACGTATCGTCATGCGCCGCCAACCGAGTAATCTATCGGAGTATTGAAATCATCCGAAGGCAGTACAGTGTCACAACGTATATGCTTGTCCATCTGCTGTGTAACCTCGGTCGGAAGAAAGAAGACCTCTGGATTGGTCTATACATACTGGCATTGGGATATGTCGTCCCGTACACGGCTTCGTGGACTGTTTAGCATGGAGTCCACGCGTGATTGATGCTCGTATGAGGACTTGCGGGTTAGTCGTGGGGCTGTTGGGGGGACTTTGACGATGACTGAGGCCGGTATAAAACGGAGAAGTGGAAGCATCAAGTTGCACTGTCGCTCTGTCGTGGAGGCATCTTTTGCTTGGTCTCATATTTCATTAGAGCCGCTCGTTCACCACGCTCGCTTTGAACACACCGTACATCATGCGCCTCATCATCCCCAGCCTCCTGGCCCTGATAGCCTCAGTCAGGGCTGCCGGCATCGCTGTCGTATTAAACAACTCCCCAGACCCCATCTATGTTTGGTCTGTCGGCGGCACAGTGGGTCCCCGCCACGATATCAAAGCTGGTAGGACACACGCGAGCTTTGACTTCGTCTTCAACTGACAGCCACAGGCGGTATCTACTGGGAGCAAATGCACCATGACGACAAATCCGGAGGCATTGCGATCAAGATGACGAAAGAGGCGGACGGTCTAAACTCCGGTGCTCCTCAGCAGGTGTGGGCATACAACCTGGATGGCGGAACGGTGTGGTACGATCTCAGCACTGTCTTCGGGGCACCATTCGCGGGTAGCCGATTAGATGTTACTGGCGATAACGGGGGTAGCATTGTGTGGCCGAATGGGATTCATCCAGGAGGCAACCAACTCACCAAGGCTCCGAGCGAGGGAAACATATTCTTTTCCATCAATCCTGCTTGAGCAATGGAGGATGGCTTAGAGATATTGAAGAGTAGAGCACTTCAGATGGATCGGATCAGACTGCAGTGTGTCGGTATCTAAACCGGGTGGATGCATACCATTATACCGATTTGTGAAAGATCTTGATGACGAGTGCGCCAGAACAATTTGAGATGATTTTTTTTCTCTGCTCTTTCTGGCGATGATTGAACCCGTCCGACGGGCACTCTTCGGTGTCTAAGAACTAGCAGCTGTACGTCGGAAGATCATTGCTCGAGTCGACGTGCAAACTGACAGCGCACGTGTGAATTGGCAGTGGTCGCAAAAATTGTGGGCGAACCGTCAAAATGGGAGACGTGGGGTCGGCCGTGCTTTCCAGGGCTGGTCGCGAAGAGGCAGTCGCAGATTGCCGCCTTCAGAGAGTTCCTTCCTCTGCCCAGCGATCGAATCGCCGCGTCTAGAAAGAGTCACCGACATTCGACTCCATCCAGGTGCGTCTGAAGGATCTCTGGATGGCGACCGACAGCTGTCTGTGCAACGCCACATTCTGTTGTGCTTCCGCTGCGCCCGGGCTCCCCAAACTACAGCTCGCCTCAGGCGTCCGGTCGCGAGTCATTGCGCCGTTTCTCGCACACCATCAGACGCCATTCCACCAGTACAGTAATCATTCATGCCACCAAGCCGAGATGTCGCCGTCTGTACAATTATTCCATGGCCACGCCGCAATCTGCCTTCATCTATCCAGGGCGTCATCTCATCTTATGTCGAGCTGGCATCTTGTGTAGCCTCGGTTCTGACATTCCGACCGGGTGTATCCTATCTCCAATCGCTGCCAGTCGCCTGCATGGTGCTACTGTATGATAGCGACTGCGGGCGGTATCGCGCCATGAGCATCGGGTGATGCAAAATTGAGCCGCATCTAGGTGCTGATCCGCCGCTGTCAGCACCAGCAGCTTTTCCTGTGATTGCGACAGCCTTCAAGGGGAGCCTGCCCAATATTCGATCTCGCGGAATGACCAGAAACATCGCGAGATACGACTACAGAGGCAACACCAAGCTAGACGGAAAATTAGAGCCTGGGAACCGACTGCATTCACACCTTTAGCCGCCCTTGGGGAGGGTTGGCGTGCACAATAGCTGCCACCGCCCACTGCTAAACGCGATGCGCCCCGCTCCAGGAACGGCCCTCCGCAAAACTTATTGGTATGCTAGTTTAGCATCCGTCTCCCTGCGTCTGTAATTCGCTTGCTGCACCATGTCTTATCAACCCTCCGCCTGGAAACACCCTGGTCACGTTGCACATGGCGGCCGCTTTCGGGGCCACGCAGACCTTTCCAGGCAAAAGGCCCTACCTCGCCCTATGCCAACGACGCTCAAGCATGCGCCTTCTATTGCCCTTCTTCTGGTGATTGGCCTCTAAGCGGCGACCCGACGCCATGTATTCGTCGCCATGCCGCTTGCCACAACCAGAGGCGTTCCGAGAGGCGGATCAAATTGTGTACCACAATCAACAGCCGATGTTTCTGGCCCCGCTGACGCCTGACAACAGCATTGTCTTACTCCATACTTACTGAAGCCTGACAGCCACTCTCTCCGTCATTCGATTTTCTTCTTCCTGGAGATGATCACCAGCTCACCACTCGGCGCACGACTCGTGTCTCGTACTAACACGCGGGGCTCGCAGACATAAGAGCTCCACCACAACCCATCAATCAACACAATGAGTGCGAGGACATTGACAAACGTCGTCAACGACCAAACGGTCGCCTTGAACGCCCTGATCTATGGATACGCTGGGCACAGCCTCGTCACCCCGCAGCACGCTCTCCAGCAAATATGGTGGACCGAGGAGCGAATCAACGAGAAGGTCAACCATGACTTCGTGACGTCAAGGCTACAACCGAAAGAGAGGGAACGTCTTACACAACCTGTCGGCTTCGGCGATCTGAGCGACGACACCTACATCGAATGGATTCTGGAGAAAGCAAGACGACTGTTCCTGATCTTGGTCGAGATTGGCGAAGCGGACAGGATCTTTGCGGTCGTTGACAGATCGTGGGACGACGATGATTTGCCTCTCGAAATGGACGATATAGAGCAGCTTTCGCTTTCGAATCGCCGCGATAACCACGCCGATGCTCGCTTCTACCATACACAGTTCACATTCCTCCTAAGAGAATTGCGGGAAGGCATACATATCGATTATGCGCCCAACGAGGAGATTCCAGTCGAGAACGTAATGTCTCTGCCAGTAGCAGTGAGCTTACAGGCTTGGCAACGTATGCACCTACCGAAGAAGCCAAAGGAGATTTACGTCCGCAGGCGGTTTCCGCTGGGCGACCCTGAAACACCGGATGCGTTCGAAGAGGACTTCAAGATGGATGTCGAAAGCGCCAGGATGGTCGAGCATGAGCATCTTGCCCCGATCTGGGCCTCGTACACCTCCAAAGGTGTTGGCTACATCGTCACCAACTTTGTAGGGCAGCATACTCTTCGCACTTTTATCGATCACCGCAACCCGACTCAGTACCAGAAGCTGTTGAAGCCTGACCGGAGATGGCTGGTACTTAATTGGCTGCACTGTCTGGCGGACGCCATTGCAACGTTGCATCAGAATGGATTCTGCCATTCCGCCATTCGACCGTCAAACATCCTCATTGACGAGCAGAATGCGATAGCATTCAGCGACATTGGTAGCCTCGAGACGTTTCAAAAAGACAAGAAGCCCGACGCAATGGACGCTTACGTATACAGTGCGCCAGAGACACACATCAGCACAGGACCTTTCGACCCCAATGACCCTGCACCTTCACCCACTATCCCAAACGGTCGACATGCTTCGATGATTAGCAAGAGTTCGTCTGGGTCATCCGGCAGTAATAACTCACAACGGCAGAAGCTTACCAAAGCACCTACGACGGACTTCTCCGGTTTCAACTTTGGATTCAAGAAATCGAAGGCGAAGTCTACACCGAAGAAACGATCGCGGGTACACGAGACTGAGAAGGCAGATGTTTTCTCGCTTGGTTGTGTTTTCCTGGAGATCATCACGTTCATGCTGAAGAAGAAACCTCACGACTTCGTCAAGCACAGAACATCGAAGCAAAGAACCAATACTGGCGGCAAGAACTCTCGAACAGATTCATCGTATCATGTCAATCTTGACAAAGTAGAGACTTGGATGAACTCACTCGAAAAGGCTTCATTTGAGCATGACGACGACGCGTTCCGGGCGATCCCTCCCATATTACAGGTCATCCGAAGTATGCTGAGCAAAGCACCTATGCTTCGTCCTGCGGCGCGCGATGTTCGCGACAAGATCTTCGATATTCTCTTTGAAAACACTTCCATACCCGACATCCATTGCGGCGCTCATAAGCATGATATTGGAGTAGCGGCATCGTCGTATTCCGGCTCGGATAGGGCGTCGCTAATGACAATGTCAACAATGACCTCAACGAGTTCGAGTACCTCTGATGCGGATACCATACGCTCTAGCACGACGCGCGTAAGCTCAATACTGAACTCGTATTCCGACCGAACCACCTTATTCGGCATCGAAGAAGATGATAGCGCTTCGATAAAAACGCTAGAACCCATAGCCACGCAAGGCCAAATTGGCAGAGCATATGAATCACCGAGGGAAGCTCCAATACCACCAGGCTCTCCCGTCTCACCGACATCACCACGTTCCCCGATGTCGCCAATGTTCCCAAGCTCTTCAAGCCATTCAAGCCCTTCGAGACCGACGTCATCAGCCACGAAGGGGAAGTCGTGGAGCAAGCCGTTCATGCTGATGCCATGAAATTCTGCAGGATCGAGACCCATAATGTTAGACTCGAGCAGGCATCGCGTTCAACCGCCACTTGTAATTCCATCATCTGAGCATACTCAGACATCTGTGAGGTTGCTATAGATTGCGGGGTTGTATGCAGTGCAGTCTTGGGTGGCACGTGGCGGTACCAGCCTTACGGCACGGGGTGACATCGCAAGAGAAATAGGAAGGTAGTGAACGATCTGAGCACTGCTATCATGCGAATGGCGGACATGCACACACACGGCTAGAGAATGCCGATGTTACAGGCATGTAGTGAACAACAGCACATGTGAAGTGCCCCACACCTACGCAGACATACGCGTGCACTGTACGATCCTGACAGCTCAGCGAGTTTACTGTTCAAGTTTCCTACAACGTAGCACGAATATACCTAATAACTTTTGACGAACATCTGCAGACTTTTGGTTCCTGGGTGTATCTCTGAGCCGCATACGAGATCGTCGCAGCTTTACGCTTATCTCATCGACCGCATTTGCTGAGGCGGGGTATCCCCGCATCCTACATCTGCACGACTCTGTCAGACTATCGCCAACAACTTCATGTCCATTGCGCAGGTCTAGTATCGACGGTGTCTCTTCCTAACTGCCCCAAAATCCATCCCAACGTTCTTGCCATCAAATCTCAGAACGTGTTGTTGTCTGCAATGTCTACATGCCACCTTCGGGTCATTGTTCGCAGGTCCGAACTCAGAATCCGGCCCCATTTGATCCGTATGGTGCGGGGAATCTACCGGCCCTGTAGCCAAGACGCTGATCGCAGCTGATCAGACTCGTTCTACTACGTCAATGCATCTGACACTCTGCAGGTAGGTAAGCGTCAGGCATGCATCCACGGCGTTGACGTACAACCACCTCTTCGACGTTCACCGTCAGCCTCGTCGTTTCCAAGGCGCCAGGCTTATGCAGTAACCGAATGCTCTGCAAACGCATACTGAACGCCATGCATCAGATCAGCCGGCCCGGCCACGCGACTACTCTGGCCTGTCCAAACGTGCGCCGAGCTACCTCAGTAGTAGCATGATCGTCGACGGTGTGCAGCCACCAGGATCATCCCGCCGCTATTCCCAGAACTAAGAATACCAATTTGCAGCTGCAAAGCCGTCACAGGTACCATTGAACCATGCTGTCATGAACCCACCCAAGGCTTAAAAGCCGCCGTCGTCCTCCGCATCTCAACGGTTCCTTACCGCATCTTGGATGCGCACCTGCCAACCGATATCTTCATCATGCAGCTCAGCTTTGGGCTTGTTACAGGGTTGTTGACGTCGTCAGCTGTTGCTGCCACTGTCAATACGGTTCATCCGCGTCAAAGTAATCGGACAGACTACGAGGTTGGATATACTCCACTCAAGACGGAATGGACGGACACAGTGGGGACCAATCCTTGGCCAGAGTATCCACGACCACGCCTGCAGCGAACAGACTGGATGAACCTCAATGGTGTATGGGGGTACAGGAACACTACAAATGGTTCGGACGCATCACCGCCTTTCGGGCAGACACTGGAAAACCCGGTCCTAGTTCCCTTCTGCCTTGAGAGTGCTCTCTCGGGTAAGTCAACCCGGACTTCCGACTAGACAGGTTACTGATGCAGCCAAGGTGTGACAGGAAAGGGTCGCATGTGGAGTTGGTACCAAACGTCATTCGCAGTACCGTCATCATGGCCTAGCGACAACAACGTCATCTTGAACTTTGGTGCTGTCGACTATGAGGCCACCATCTTCGTGAATGGCAAGAATGCTGGCTTCCACAGAGGTGGATACTTCGAGTTCAGTGTAGACGTGACTCAGTACCTGAGCGCAAATGGGACGAACGAACTGTAAGTATCGTGAACGGAGGATCGGAGACAAAGCTAAGGTCATCACAGACTGGTATACACCTTCGATCCGACGGATGTGGATATGGTCCAGATACCGATCGGGAAGCAAACGTTGAACCGAGAGGGGATGATCTGGTACACACCTTGCAGTGGTATCTGGCAGACCGTATGGCTTGAATCAACACCGAAGGAGCATGTTTCGAAATTGGACCTGACAGCGGATATGGATGGGACTGGTAAATATGGACCGTGATCCTTGATGGCCATCGCTAACATATCCAAGTGACCGTAACTGTTCACAGCAGCACCAACCTAACAAACATCCCATATGAGATCACAGTCCATGAACTGGGCTCAACCGATGCCAAGGCGACAGCCAAAGGTACTAGTGGATCCGCGTTTACCTTCAACGTCCCATCACCAGAGCTGTGGACTCCCGACAGTCCCACATTGTACAACATCACTATAAAAATGGCCAGCGACACCATCCATAGCTACACTGGATTCAGGACTGTTTCCCGCGGCACCATCAACAGCATACAGCGCCCACTCCTGAACGGAAAGTTCGTTTTCCCTTTCGGTACTCTCGATCAAGGGTACTGGCCAGACGGAATCTACACACCCCCAAGTGTCGAAGCCATGGTGTACGATCTAAAGGTGCTGAAGAATGTCGGCTACAACATGGTACGCAAGCACATAAAAGTAGAACCAGCTTTGTTCTACAGAGCTTGCGATGAGATGGGCATGTTGGTCATTCAAGACATGCCTTCTCTACGCCCAGACCTACCGGACGGCTGTGGCAGTAAGCGATTAGCAGGTGACGCAGAACAAAAGGAGTTTGACCGACAGCTCGCTTTAATGGTGGAGCAGCTCAAATCATACCCCAGTATCTTTGCTTGGACAATCTACAACGAGGAATGGGGCCAGGATACCTCGCCTCCGTGGCCCGAGTTCCCATTGACAGAAATGGTACGAAAGATTGATCCCACCCGCCTAGTCAATTCAGTCAGTGGTTGGACGGACCATACAGCCGGCGACTTCGACGACAACCACCACTACTCCACCCCCCAATGCGGCACGCCATTCTGGTCCCGCCAAGGCAACAACTACGACTCCGCCTACGACAGTTCGCGCATCGGGCTCCAGGGCGAATTCGGCGGCATCGGCACACAACTTCCCGAAGACAACTACGCGCACGCCTGGTTCAAGGACCCAGAGAGGCAGACTGCATATGAACTTACGAATGGAACCAACTGGTGGAATTATCGCTGTCACGATTTACTTAATCAGTTGCGCGAGCAGATTGATCTTTTCGCTTGCTCGGGCGGGGTCTGGACGCAGACTACGGATGTGGAGGGGGAGGTTAATGGGATGATGACTTATGATAGGAAGGTTGTGAGGATGAATGAGACTATGTGGAAGCAGGATATACAAGCGCTTTATGATGCGGCGGAGAAACGGGCGAATAATGCGACGATGGTTATCAGGGATGTAAGCAGTGGGGGATTGCAGTACGGTATGCCTTGATTCGCGAGCAGAGTAGTGAGAAAGGCAGAACTTAAATATTACATTCAGTCATCACTATCCACGCAACACCCATGTCATTGTAGCAAAGCCAAGTCTCGATTCTCTTCTACTTCAGCTCACGAG
Organism: Alternaria triticina; assembly: GCA_022609215.1. NCBI lineage: Eukaryota > Fungi > Ascomycota > Dothideomycetes > Pleosporales > Pleosporaceae > Alternaria > Alternaria triticina. The sequence goes on along the minus strand of JAGKPX010000089.1, from coordinate 43,050 downwards.
TTTCCGCCACTCCCCCTCCAACATCCCCAACGTAACAACATCCCACCACCCCCCCTCAAACCACACACTCTCCCTCTCCCTCCCCTCCACCACAAACCCCAACCTCTCATACAACCTCAGCGCACCCTCATTCCAGCTAAACCCCCTCACCTTAACCCTATGCAACCCCGCCCGCCTAAACGCATAATCAAGCGCCCACCGAATAGCCTCAGTCCCATACCCCTTCCCCTGATACATCGGCAGGACATCAAGCCCAATCTCCGTATTGCGGTGATGTTGTTTATGCGGCGGTAACATATCTAGATGGATTTCGCCTACAGCCGTTCCATATTCCTCGTCCACGATCTCCCCGTTCTGTCGCCTTTTCGCGAACGTTTCTGCGCGGTCCACGTAGCGCATAGAGAGCGTTTCTGGCAAGTGGGGCAGCCAGATGATGGCGCCCAACAGGCAGTCGTTCTGGACGCCTTTCATGAATTTTTCGGAGTCGGCAGGGCCGGGTAGTTTGATGTTGTCGAAGTTGCTGTTTGCGTAGCCGGTGTGGTCGGCGCTGAAGGCGTGGAAGACATCGATGTCGCAGGTGCGGATTGCGCGGTAGTGGAGGCGTTGGCTGGACCAGGGGTTTGGTTGGGGTGGAGGGTTTGGTGGTGGGGATGACATTGTTGTAGTTGTTTGGGGCGTTGCAGGCTTCTTGGGATCATAGGGAAGGATGTGATTTTGAAAATATGATGCCTGCAGGTATGTATAACTAGGTAATGTTGCGGCCTCACGGTCGGAACATTGTATAGAGTTGGCGGACGCCTAAATTTACGCCCTTCACGTGATTGCGCCCTTCATAGTCGCAAGAGCTGGGTGGAGCAATGCGGGCTTAGACTTTGCTGAGATGGGAAGGTGGGAAGGCGATACGGAAGACATGGATTGATCCACCTCGTTTAGCAGTACACTTACAAGGGTGCTATGACAACTTATGATATACATGTGCGTGATTACTCATAATAAGCAGATAGTTTTCTACAATCCGTCGATGCAAACGTGAAGAATGTCAGATGGGAGAGCGATGAAAAGACTATTTATTTGCTCTCACAACGAAATTTCCCCTCTCCAGGTACCTTCGGTCAGCCCAAGAGTCTCGATACAATGCTGCCACCTGGGGCCACCCCTCTCTTTCCGTCTCAGGTACTGTAGCAACTTCTGCCTCCTGTGCACCAGCAATTGCAGGTTCCGCTTGTTGTGCTTGTCGCCCTTTCCTCGAGCTTGTAAGAAGTCGGCCAGGGTCTTGATTTTTGCTGTCAAGATGGCGATCTGGACTTCGGACGACCCAGTATCAGGCCCGACGCGCTTTGCAGTCGCTGCAACGTTTGTTTCTGGGCGCACGGCACGGACTTCTTCGGCACCTGACCGGCTCAATGACGGCGCCTTGGGTGGGAATATCTTATCGGTGTTGTGGCGCCCGAATGTCTCTACACAGCGTGTGATGTTCACGCGCATGCGGTCTTTGCTCGATCCGTTTTCGAGAGCGGTGATGCGGGCGATGGCCTCAGCGGCTCGAGCATGGTCCTTCTTGCTTTGCTCCTCGATCTCTTCGGCCGACAATTGGATTGCCTGCGTCTTGCCGAATATGGAGTTGGACCATTTAGTTGTGGGGGCCGTGGTGTCCTCTGGAATTATACCCAGCGGAACAGCCAAGTCTTTGCTCCTGTCCAGCTGTTGCCTAACAGTCTTTGGCTCGAAGGCATAGTTGAGGTGTTTCCGGTCTTTGGGTATCTTTTTGCCCTCTTCATATGTAATTGGCTTTCCAGTGTCGAACGACTCTACGAATGGTGTTGCAACACCGCGGACTGGGTCTCCGAGGCTCGCTACACGGCCTTGTTCGAGCTCAGCGCGGCGCGTGAGGTTGGCAGCCTTCTTCCTATTCCGCTGAGCGACAATGTAGGGGTCGTTCGCGAGGCGCTTCTTCTGTCGCTCGGCTGACTCGGCGTATAGGTGCGATGTGGAGGCGAAAGTTCGGATGGGGAGGGTGAGTTGATTGGTGGCCGAGAAAGCTGGAGAGGTCAGTACAAGTGGGTGATGAATGACAGCCTATACGTACATGTCGGCGCCCGCAGGCACGACAGGGCAGGTATTCGCGGCGGCATTGCTGGCTGCACTCTCGCTGCCACCACCCTCGAATCTTTTGCGGATCCATGGCCGGCGACTGGTTTTGCCGATGCCGGCGCGTCATTGCGCCAGTCCGCTTGCGGCTAGGCGCTCCCACCACGATGCGAATATCGCGAACACGAAAGTTCGTCGACTCAGTCTCTCGCACGCAACCCGACAACTCCTGTATACCGACCAGCTCGTACAGCGCCAAACCGTCAAAATGGCTCCTTCCAACCTCCCCGCCATCTTCAACCCCACCCAGCAGGACATTGAGATGCTCCTCGCTGCTCAGTGCCACCTCGGTTCCAAGAACCTCCAGGTGCACATGGAGCCCTACCTGTGGAAGACCAGGCCCGACGGTGTCAACGTCCTGAACATCGGCAAGACCTGGGAGAAGATTGTCCTGGCTGCGCGCATCATTGTCGCCATTGACAACCCCGCCGACAGTACGTTCGCTCGCGCAATTCGAGATGTATAATCTTGAAGGATGCGATTATTGGCACACGCAGACTTTGGCTGACACTGAATGAATAGTCTGTGTCATCTCTGCTCGTCCCTACGGACAGCGTGCCGTCCTGAAGTTCGCTTCCCACACTGGTGCCACTGCCATCGCCGGTCGCTTCACCCCCGGTAACTTCACCAACTACATCACCCGTTCGTTCCGTGAGCCCCGCCTGGTCATCGTCACCGACCCCCGCACCGACGCGCAGGCCATCAAGGAGGCTTCCTACGTCAACATCCCCGTCATTGTAAGCATCCAATTCAGAACATGGGGAAGGGTCAGGGGACTAACATAGAACAGGCCCTCTGTGACGGAGACTCACCCACCGAGTACGTCGATGTCGCTATCCCCACCAACAACAAGGGACGCCACGCCATCGGTCTCATCTGGTGGATGCTTGCCCGTGAGGTTCTCCGCCTCCGCGGTACCCTCGCCAACCGCGAGACTGAGTGGGACGTCATGACTGACTTGTACTTCTACCGCGACCCCGAGGCTGAGGAGAACAAGGACAGCGCTGGTGTCGAGGAGGCCAAGGTCCCCGGTGCCGATGAGGTCGGTGCTGGCCCCGTCGCTGACGGCTTCACCAGCGAGTGGGAGGTCTCCGGCGCATCTGCCGGTGCTTTCACTGCCCAGGCTGCCGCTGCCCCTGGCACCAGCTGGGACGCTGACACTGCCGACTGGGCTGCGTCTGGCGATGCTCAGACTGGCAACGAGGGCTGGGGTGCCGAGACCGCTGCCCCCGCTACCACTACCCAGTGGTAGATGTCTTGACCCGTTTCGTCGATGCTTCTCTTACATACCCTGTCTTTGACAACCTGGCATGTGCCGGCGGCGTAGGAGTAAAAAGGAAAAGGAAATATGAGACCATTTGACAACGACTCAAAGATACAACCATGCTATGTCTGGAAGGGGATGTGTTGAGGGATATGATCAATGCTACGCGCTTATGAGGGAAAGATATCCATACTATGTATGGGGGAAAGCCCTGTGCTGGCGATCGGGTTGTACTTAATTGGCGCCCAGTCCTTCAATGCGAACCTTGCTCCATGACTATTCTGACTACAACTTTCCAACCTTGCCATGCTCTGATGTGAGAGTGAGGTAACTGCAGGTCTAATATCATGTCACCCTGGGGTAGAGCATTTGAAGCAAGGGGCCACCGCGTACAAGGGAAAAGCCGCACACCTTTTCTTATCAAGCAACACAACATATCTTGACTTGTGACATTCGTAGTTCGGAGGCTACGTAATCACAAAAGGGCGAGGGACTGTTGTCAGTACACCAAAGAACATATTACCAGAGGACCCGAACATCTTAGAGCCTGCATTGAGGCAAAAACATGCAAATTGGGTGGCGCAACATTAACGTATGCTCTAGCCTGTTGAACTTTTCCCTTGCATACGGTGGGGCTAAGAGGGTGGGCGCCTAATCGTGGGGGCCGTAGGATGTCTATTCTTGTAAACACCATGCGCGAGCCCGGCGAATGCTGAATGAATAGAGTGCGCCTTTGACGCAGACTGCGGAGTGGTCCTAGTTCGGGCTGGTCATCAAGATGGTACTTTGGTATACGGTAGGTATGATTGCGATAGCTTTGATGTTGTTCGCTGGAGTGTAATGCGGCGAATGCTCCCTAGAGTGTCAGATTGGTGCAAGCGATGTATCCCGCAGTAACGATGGTGCTGGCTCGATTGGCTCGCTTCCAAAGCCGAGCTTGCCAAGTCCCACATCCCAGACTACTCACTCCTTCAGCAGGTACCTAGGTAACATCTGGCTGCGCTCCGAACACAGGCCGCCTCAAACGTCACATCTTACTTGCAGACGGCATGAGACCAACGAGAACAACCCTCCCGGAGTCTATTCAGCATGCATCGGTCTCTACTCCTACTCCTCAGGTCTACTTGCCTGGGTATTCTACGAGACAGTCTAAGAGTCCGGTCATACTCAAAACCGTCACAAGCTTCCCAAGCGCTTGCATCCTTGGGGCGCTATGGAGAGTACCAGAGAAGGCCTCCATCGTGGAGTCGAGCAACAAGCCGGGGTAGACCGCCATCGCGAGATGGAAACTCAGCAGTTGTTACCATGAACATTAACAGCGCATCCCGGAGCGAATAGTGACAGATCTCATCGCGCATCAATCTCCAATGTTTCTATTGCAAGCTCTGTGGAGCCGGGCGGCGAACGCAAGTATTCATATGGCTTTTTTTTTGCACGAGTCGTTCTAACACACACGCAGACCCAAAATGGATGCCTTTTGCGCTACGCTGGTACTTCATCACCACCGCTGCCGGGTTTTCTATCACCGCCGCAGCCATCACATTCGCGCTGTATCGGTACTCCCGTAACAACAACGGGCTGTGTGCTGAAGATTCAGCAATGCCGGGCTGGAAGTTCATACCCACGCTGATCGCTGTCGTCTATACACAATTGACCGGAATAATACTCGGTGCTGTAAAACGGACAGAACCATTTGCAAGAATGGCCAAAACAAGCGGATGTATCCCAGTTGCCCGTTATACTTTGCTGGAAAAAGCTAAACCATGGTGGACAACTCTCACTCGAGGCTTTCAGAGGCGAAGGAATGGCGGATCATGGAACTGGGTTACAATCCTCTCATGCAGCACCTACATCCTGGCCATACTTGGAATTTCGCCAATGTCTGCTGCACTATTGAGAACAAAGGAGATACATCAAGCAAGTCCTGGAAATCTTGTACGACTGGAGTTGCGCAACGGATTGATGCTACAACCTCGAGCTGAGAGGGATACGTATCTGCGAACCATGGGCGCGATATTCCAAAATTATAGCTCCTCCCCCTGGATTACTGACGACTATGTCATTTTGCCGTTCTGGCCAAAGGATTCAGTTGATACCGGCTCCCACTGGGACTACAAGGTCCAAGACTCAAGAACTTATGAGGCAAACACGACTGTTTTCCGCGCCGATTTAGTTTGCGCCAAACTGGATATGAAGAAAAAGGACATGTATCTTCGACATGCGCCAGAAGGATGGGAAGAAGAGCCAGAAAAAAGGTTCTATCAAGCATCTGTCCTCCTAGAGTCCGATCAGGGTTGCCAGTTCAACCTCACTGTCGACGTGGAGTATCACGCCCTTACTACCGATTGGATTTTCTGGAGCGACGTCAACAACATCACATTGAGCGACTACATGATTCCAGATCCTATGGTTCGATTCAATGAACACTGCCACGAGAGTGAGATCATTATGATGAGTACACCGTGGTGGCTCAGGCAAGATATCACGCCGACCGACAGATTCCTGGAAAACATGACGATGTACGCATATGCGTGTCATTCAAGCCACAGCATGGCCACCATCCCAGCTCGTGCCACAGCCTCATCAGAGACATTGTCCGTCGAATTCGACGAGAATCTCTTTCACCAGATTCGCACGCCAGTTCCCCCGACAGTTCTTGACTTACTCGAACTACGCAAGATTTACACGGACATTAAATGGAGCGATTTCGTCCCGCAAGAGTCTAAAACGTCTGATACCAACATCGATTTATATGATGTTCCCTTTGAGGGCCCAGCTGCGATCTTAGGTGTACCATACAACTTCAGTATTCCACGAATGATGGCGGATTCTCAACTGCCTGTGTTCGCTGCTCAATTCAGACGTCGTTTCTTCGCGGAGACTGTTGGTGGTTCTCTGCAACGCACGGAAGTTTTAGAAGAACGTTCCACGACTGGTCATAGGCTCGGATCTGTTCGGACAGTGCTAGCCAGTGGGCAAGCCGCCTGGATTATATGTGCTCTGTTACTCATTTGTTGCTTCTTCTTTCTAGGCATTCTGTGGGAGACGCGAGCGGCTAAGACAACTCTAAGCATTTGCCAAGATCCAAGTACACTGTTGGGTACAAGTGCATGGGGCAGCGGTGATGCGATGGTGTTGCGCAGTTTCACAAAGCTCGACCTCGCCACAAGAAAAACGCTAAAAGAAGAACTTGCAGGAAAAGTCTTCTTTTCCAAGCACGGCAAGCTTCGAGAAAGTGAGGCTGGCATCCAGAACGATCACAAGAGTACGTACCCACGGAACTATTGGTGTATCTTCTAACACACGGCAGAAAAAACAAGAGTGCAGTCCTACGACATCGCACCTGTACTACCCATGCTACGACTAAGAAACCTGGCTCTTCTCATTCTTTACATCCTTGCTCTTCTTGCCGGAATCGTGGTGCTTTATGTCTACGCGCGAAGGTCAGAACTTCATCAGGCTGTTTTCACTTATCGTGCCAACATCAAGCTTCTTGGCCATTCAAACACAGTATCGCCCTTATCTGTCATCCCGACTCTGCTTGCTATTGTTGTCACGCTCTGGTGGGAGTCCGTTGACACCACTTGTAGGACGGTGCAACCTTACATTAGCATGCAACATGCTGCCAAGCGTCCTTCTGAGGGTATCGCATTGTCCTATTTATCGTCATTCTGGCTATTCGCATCACTGAAAGCTTTGAAACACCGGCATTGGTTGCTCTCGCTTGTTACAACGACGACGTTTCTACTCCAAGTCCGTAAGTGCACATCCCAAGCCTAAGCTGTGACTACAACTAAAAGCTACGACCAAGTCACGATCGCCATGTCCGCTCTTTTTGACTCAGGTCATGGCGTCTTGACTACTTTGTCGGATATGCCCCTAGCATTGGAGCTGTGCAGTGTTCCATTCGTGCAAGTAATATCGGTAAACAGAGATCAACCAACCTGGCTGTTCAATTACACCATCGACGATAGAGGTTCAAGAGTACTTAGCGACATGGTGTGGGATAACCTGCAGACCCTGCCAAAAGACTGGATGTACACCGCTGTTATACATACCGCGCTAGAAGGACCGAAACCAGTATGGAGCCAAGATGATTGGAGTTTTGTGCCTGTATATTCCGATCTGGAAGGCTTCGCCTCGATGGAAGATGAGAGTTCGGCCCGTAGGAGCGACCGTTCCGAGGAGAGCTTGAGAGTCCAAACGTCCGCAATTCGAGCTCGCCTGGAATGCAGTGCTGTTGAGTGGCCCAGAAACTCGAGCCTGTGGCTTTTTCCGCAGAACGAAGGATATGGAGCTAACATCACTGGACTGTACAACTATTTCACGCTTAAACCGGTTGTTTCTCATGGCAATTTCACGACTTGGCTTTCCACCCAGGGCGAAATTCCCCCGTGCTGCGCCAATCTCACTGGAAACGCAACGTACAATCCAGGCGTAGCCGCTTATTGGACGGAGAACTGGGAGGAAGTCTCTACTCCCACAGGTAGTGGCTATTTTCGTTCCTCCGGCAATTTTACAGTCAAATGGATCCGAGGGACTGGGAAGATTGAACGAATCATCACGGGTAGGCGCCGTAAGCCGGATGTATACAAGTTCATATTCCCAGAGCTACCCGCTGTACAGGCATCAAATTGCATGCCTATGTTTGAGTCGAGCCGAGCAGAAGTTACGGTCGAGCCCAAAACCGGTGTCGTACAGAACTATCGCATCCTTGACGATCCTCCCCAACGAGAGGATGTCGCTTGGTCTGATACATCGCAATGGCGTAACCCTCCCGAAGACGCTCAGTACACCAACGTCAACACCCATCATGACCCTAAACTTGAAGTCAATACCTCTGAATGGAGGGCTAGCAGTTTCAAGTCTTATGACTACAATATCAATACAACTACCAGGTGAGTTAGACTGCAAACATGGGTTGTATTCCATCTAATAGACCACTCCAGTTACGGGCCCTTGTTCGTGCAATGGCTCTTGAACGCAGCAAATATCAATGGGCCTTCCTCTAAGAGCATACCCAGGCTATACGAGAACTCCCCAGCACCCAATCCTGTCAGAGAAGATGGCAGGGCCTTCAATATGCGAGACAACACAACAGGTCTGAATCTCGATTTCATGTCGTACGCCGCTTACGCACAAGTGGGATTTGATCCTACCGCCCTGTTAGATCCGGAAGTCTTGGCTAGCACATCCCAGAAAGTCTTCTCGACCTTCTTCCAGCACTTTGTCAACAGCAACTTGTCTCGCGAATCCGGCGGTTATGTCTACCAACCTAGGGGCATGGAGCTCAAAATCAACGCCCCAATGGACGACATGCCAATCCAGTACATGCCTGGCGGTTCCATAGCGCCAAAGTTCGAAGACATAGTCCGCAACACCAGTGCAACAACAACAGGGGAAACAAGCACCCAGGTCGAAGTCCTTCAGATGAATCTCGTCGCGTTCTGGATCGCCACAAGCATTTTAATCTGGCTTATCATCACCATCATCATCCTCGGATCCGTGCAAAGAAAATACTACGGCGGTATGATGCGCAACATCGAATGCATCGCCGACGTGCTGGTTCTTATCGCTGGAAGCGAACGTTTACTTGAGGTTATCAGGGAAAAGGGCTTCGATGCTATAGTCAAAGAGGACAAGATGTTGACGCGCATGGGATGGTTTCGAGATGTTGATGGAACTATGCGATGGCGGATTGACTTGGTTGAGGAGAAGCAAGTCAAGGTGCAGCCCATTCGTTTGGGCCCTGGGTATGCGCCCGTGAGGAATGGCGATGAGGAGCGCGACGTAGATGCTGTGTCTAGTCGTAGCGTTTCCCCACCGGGCAGCAACAATGAAGGCCATGTAGATGCTGTGTCGGACGCTAGCGTCGCCAGGTCGAGATGAGGTTGTCTGACACACCAGGCCTGAGTTGGGTAAATATCCCTTAGTTTCATCTCCATTGCCTTCTTCCCAGTACGATTCCACCTGTATCTTCATTGGTAGCGATTGCGAAACGCCAAGACTCTCAGGGTGGAAATTATGACAGACTTTTGCAAGCTCTTGCTGGAGTGTAGCGGGTGACGGTATCTGGTTGATGGAAGTTTGAAACGGAGGTGGATGTGCCAGCTCTATATTTGCAGATACACCGGGTTTTTGAACCTGGTGATTTGATCCCTGTCCGGATACGAATGTCCGTTGGTGTCGCTTCCAGTCGGGAATACCGCAATATCCTCAGAATTACCGGTGATGACGCTCCTAAACTCGAGCACGACCCGCACGAGAAGGCAGACTGCGGAGGCGGTATTATTGGGAATAATGATAGTATCAATCCGTCGCAAAAGACACACTTCTCACGGCTCTGTGCCACATAAATTAACCGCAGCAGTCACATCCCGGGCGGGTGCATTCTGGTGTTTCGGCTGTCTATCCGTAGCCGGTTCCACATCGGCTATCCGCGCTAAGGCACCAAGCAACCGTGATTTCCTGTTCTGCGCGTCTTAGCTGCATCAAGGCTGCACGCCAACAGGCTTAACGCGTCCCCAACCAATGGCACGCTCAAACGATCGCCCGCAGCACGGGCGCACGTCTCCACCAGCACCCACGGCGCCTGTCCTCTATCACTGTCATGATGGGCCTCGTTGCCGTTTGTGCCCTGCTACTGGCGCCGCTTAGGGAAGGCGGGATGCATTTGCGGCAAGCGGCCATGATGGAGATTGGAAGGAGCGATAGCTTGGTTCGCTGGTTTGTTTGTCCAGACGCGAGAAGTTCTTCGTCTTGTTTCTCGCAGCTATTTCACTCTCGTTGTTGCTGGTCTTCACCTTTACGCCCGTTTGCGCTTCCTTCCTGCGCTGTACAGTCGTTCGTTCGTTTCTAGTCGACGCCACTGCCGTTCACTGTGCACTTGTGGCGAGCTAGTGCGTTTGCCTGATATTTGCTTGCAGCTATCGCGACAGAATTTCTCCTGCAACCGCGCCACATCGAAAGCAAACCACTTCGTCGATACACTGCAAGATGGTCCAATTGGTATCGCTCAGCCTGTTGGCGGGCTTGAGCGCTGTCGCGTCGGCTATTCCTACCATTGAGGTCAAGGGCTCCAAGTTCTTCACCAGCGAGGGCAACCAGTTCTACGTCAAGGGTATGTCCGACGATAAGACTCTAGGATGACGCATACTGACAGGACCGTCCAGGTATCGCGTACCAACTCGTTCCCGACGACCCACTCATCGATGCGACGCAATGTGGTCTCGACTCCGCGCTCATGAAGACCATCGGTGCCAACTCGATCCGTGTCTACCACGTCGACCCTGACTCGGACCACACCGAATGCATGAAGACATTTGCAGATGCTGGAATCTACATCTGGGTCGATCTCGATACCTTCGATACTCAGGTCGAGCAGAACACTCCTCGTTGGGAGACCGACCAGCGTGATGCTTTCGCCAAGGTCATGGATGAATTCCACCAGTACGACAACACTGCTGGCTTCTTCATTGGCAACGAGGCCATTACCACCGCAAACGGCTCCGTCACCTCACCCTACATCAAGGCTGCCGCCCGTGACATGAAGGCCTACCGCGACGAGAAGGGTTACCGCAGCATACCAATAGGATACTCTGCTGCCGATATCGCCAGTCTCCGCCCTATGCTGCAGAACTACTTGGCTTGCGGCGACAACGCGTCTGAGCGTCTCGACTTCTTCAGTCTCAACGCCTACTCTTGGTGCGGACAGAGCTCCTACCAACAGTCTGGCTACGATCAGCTTGAGAAGAACTCCGAGGATCTGCACATCCCTATCTTCATGTCGGAGACTGGTTGTAACACAGCAAGGCCACGCGATTTCAAGGACCAAGAGGCGCTTTTCGGAGAGATGGCCGACGTCTGGTCTGGCAGTATCATCTACGAATGGATCGAGGAGATGAACGATTACGGTCTCATCAGCTATGGCCCCAAGGTTGACCCTGCTCAAGCACCGGATGGTTTCCCTCGCTCGGGTATGTTGTGCATCCTACACTCCTCTTAGACACCTCAACTAACAGCACACAGGAAAACCTACCCCAGTGGAACCTGACTTCCCCAACCTCTCCGCTGTCTGGGCTACATTAAACCCCACCGGTGTCAAGGCGGCGGACTACAACCCCACCAACTCGCCTGTTGTCTGCCCCGACTTCACCACCTCAGTCTGGGAAGTCAACCCCACGTCGCCCCTGCCCACACTGGGCCAGAAGCACGACTTCAACGGTACGCCTACGTCTGGCAGCTTCAGCGCAACGGCGACTGGAGGCTCTGGCGCAGAGGAGTCCGGCTCTTCGGGAACTGGATCTGACAGTGCGGAGACATCCGCGCCCCCTTCCACTGGTGCTGCGGCAGATGCCTTGGGCAAAGAGCTCAAGGGAATGGGTGCTCTGCTCGCGGGTGTTATGGCCGTCTTTGCATGGCTCTGAGTGCGTTGAACGTTCCATTCTCGGTGCCTTACCGCCATGTCATGTCACGCGTCTACGACTTTTGTGGACGCTAATGAAGACTTCACAGAAGACTATGTTTAATGATTCGAGTATATATTTGGACGAAAAGATTGTTGGTCCAGCTTTGCATGTAAGATCAGAACAGTAGAGTACTAAGAGAAGCTAACTCATGTTATACTCATACAAATCAATGACTGCTGACCGACCAACACGTGTTCTTCATATAGATTTCGCGTGACAGCCCTCTACCAGGTGTCTCATAAGTCGTAATCGAAGTTTAACAGGTACCCCAAAAGTGTGCGCGACATGAAAACATACAAAGTAGGCGACCTAACGTCGATGTAGACTCTAGGATGTTCGGTTCTTCCAAGGTTAAAGCGGTCCCTCACTTCTACCACAACGTGCCTGCCTACCTAGGTGTCTCCGCCCCCGCACCTACCAACTTGCGGCTGAACCTGGCACCGACTTGCAGCCGTGACAAGATCCTATCTCGCAGGAATCGAAGCCACTGCCCAACTTTGAATAATACAACAATGACGCAGCTAGGCAGCAGAGTCTGCTCCGCGGTGGCACGAGTAAGTCAAGATGCGCGTCGAGCAGTGCTCAAGCACGGTCTGCGAGTACGGGCAAGTGCAATAGCTTTAACTCAAGACTTCGTAATGTTGCGAAGCACGCCCACGTGATGTGTGGAAGAAGTAGTGATTTGGTAAACCATAAATCCAACACATCAGTCCACCCAAAACCGCAACGCCCACCCCCCACCCTAAGCATCCCTAAGCATACTAGCAACCCCCGCCCAAGTCTCCAACACAGTCGGCCTTATCTGATTCGCCGGCAGCGTAAACCCATAGGTGCCCTTATCCCTCAACTCATACGTGTAAGAATACGTCGCATTACCCGTAACATCAGTGTAATCAGTCGAAGAACCAGTCGTAGCATAAAGCGTCGCGCAGCTGGGGCCAATGGTGTAAGCGGTACCGGAGACGGCGCGGATAGCGGACTGGGCGCGGGTGGCGATGGAGCGGTGCTGGGCGTCGTTTTCGGCGCGGAGGGCGCAGTCGTAGCCGTAGGGCCAGAGGATGTATTGGCCGTAGGAGCTGGGGTGTGGTTAGTCGGATCAATCTAGGTATGGAGGTCTTGGATACGTACTGCACGTCGAGGTAGAGACGGATACCGCGCGACGCCTTGAGCGAGTCGACTTGCGCCTTCAGGCCGCGGAGCTCGGGGGCGTCGCCAGCTGCTACGCCTTTGTAGGTCTCTGAGCAGGGGTTTGTGGATGCTCCGCCTGTGACTTCCCACTTGTAGGGCCAGTTACCTTGAAGAAGTGTCAGTGATGTACTCATCTGTGAAGATGAAAGTGGACTTACGGTTGATGTCACGGCCGACACAGCTGTTGCCGCTCACAGTCTGCCTGTTCTTGCGCCAGAGACGGTCGGTCGTCTGGGAGTAGACGAAGCCATCTGGGTTGGCGATGGGTGTGATGTAGAAGTCGAACTTGTCGACAAGGGACTTGATGTTTGCGTCCGAGCCGTACTTGGTGAGTAGTTGCCAGGCGAAGTACCTGGGCGGTATTAGCACATGAACTCAGGGTCTCACAAGTGCTGACGTACTCGGTGGTCATGGAGGTAATCCACTCTCGTGCGTGAACGTTGCCATGGATGATGACGGCAGGCTTGGAGCCCTTGCCACCGCTACCCCAGATATGGATACCAGTCAAAGCTCGTCCTTGAACAGAGGTGCCGACAGCGACAATCTCGGACTGTCCAGTGTAACCAGCCTGGAGATCCCGGAGGAACTGGATATGGTCGGCGTATGGGTGGTATGCAGTGAACCAGCTTTCGCTAGGAACTGGGTATCGTCAGCAAGCGTCATCGTACGAACAAGGCTCTCTACAAACCAGCATAAACGCTCATCTCTCCCTCCTCGGCAAGAGCTGCGCCAACATCCTCGTTCAGCACCTTGCTCTCAGCCACCAAGGCAGTCAAGGCGTCGACATTCTCTGGTGAAACGACGACGTCCAACTCGGCGGACGTGCCGGGGTTGAGGATGTGTGCAGCCAAGCTCTCGATCTCTGCCTTGACAGCATCGGTGCTAGCTACACGTAGTACCTTGAAGCCATTGTAATCGACCTTCTTGCCAGCCCTTGGGACGACAGTGGCAAGCGCGGTGGAGGAAAGAAGAAGCGCCGAGGTAAGAATGGTGGTCTTCATGATAGGCAATGAATGCAACGATAGTTGTGCAGTGCAGTGCGGAACGATATTGCGGAGAGAGCCTACTTTTAAGTCGTGTAACGCTCACACAAGACCATAAACCACCTTCCCATCCAGTGTGTAGTACCGCGGACACAGTCCTACCTGTTACCCCAAGTCTCGCATCGATTAGGCAGGTACTCACCCCGTACTTCTGGCTGATCTCCTGCAAGCACGGGAGATGTACACTCGAAGGAGCTCGACATAGATGATGCAAGCGCGGGAGGCTAGCAGTCCAAGGAATTCGGAACTCCACATCAAGATCTGGACGGTGGTTTAATATACAGCATCACTTGGCATGTTCTCTGGACGACGTGGGTAGGAGATTGTGATTGGTGCGGAGGCGTTGAGCTTATCGCATTAGGCAGGTGCGGGTTTCGGAGACTACGCTGGCTTGTCTTGGCTATGAGATAGGCCAAATACAAAGTCTAGGCAATGCCAGGTACGTGATCTCGTGGTGCTCGTTAGCATGGCGACATACTGCAGGGTGGTAAGTACCTTGGCGAAGCGAGTGCCTGGAAGGGAAGGAGGGTGATGATTGACCAGCTTGGATGCGCCTCAATAATAACCTGCTCGTATGCGTGCAATGCGAACAGCATCACGGCGTTCTCTCATCAACTCGGAACACCCAGCTCTCTCAACACATTCGCGTAACCGAGCCTCAACCATTCGTCCACATGCTTCTGTCCCGATATCCATACGCTCCCTAGCATGCCGCCAGCATTCGCGCTCGCTCCTTCTGTGGTTCCTCTGCGGCGTGGAACAACCACAAGACGATCGGCCCACATGATGACGTTATGGGGAAGTGTTTCCTTCTCACTTGTGCCCATGAGCGAGCGGCACCGCGCAATGAATGTCTCATACACATCAAGAACAGTCGAAGCAGGCGTATTCGAGAAGCCATGACTGAATTCATGGACAAAGAACTGGAAAGGTACCTTCTTCGATGAGTCGGTGACAGAAGAGATGATGTGGTCGAAAGCATGTGGCGGCCCTCTCAAGCCCTGGAGGTGCTTGTGTATCCTGCTGCATCCACCCTTCTCCCCACAGTTGAAGATGACGTAGAAGTTGGGAAGCTTCCGTAGCACTTGCAGCATGACCTCAAAGTCATCTAGGTCAAGAGCTTCGTGCTGACGCTTGTACGAGTCCAGAGTCAACATGAGCAGTTGCGGCCTGTCGACGCAGAATAAGTTGAGTGCTAGGTCGTGCGTGCCGTTGAGCTGTGTGATGTTGAGTCGCTCGTCTGGACAGAACATGTCGCTGCCAGGACCATACTTTCGCGATTGGTCAAAAGCATGGTTCGCGGCGCCTACGGTGTGAGGTTTGGTTGCTAGTGCTGGGCAGATCCGGAACTCTATCTGGCCAAGGTGTGAGTAAGGACTGGTGTGACTGTTGCCGTTGCTGGACTAGCTTACCGGGTAGCCTTCGTGATCTAATTTGATAGACTCATTGGGGCCGTAGACAATGACACCTTCAGAGACGAGCTTGTCGAATGATTCGGTGAGCGCTGCTTCTGTGACGTTGTCCATGTTGAGCTGCTGACTGTTCGGTGAGTTGTTGCCCAGGTGGTGAGTCGAGCGCGTGGAGTAACGAGACACAAGGCCTGTGCTCGAAGCTACGGAGTTAGTGCCGTATAGCCGGACTGAGCAGAACACCACAAAGGAAACGGAAAGAGAAGATGAAGTTTATGTAGCATTTGCAGCTAACCCATCCAAAGAAAGACATGCAGCACCAAAAGATGTCGCCAACCAGAAGTGAAAATGCCATCGTCGATTATAAAGTATATGCCCCTTTCCAAGATGCAGTCTCCCAACCGCAGAGATCAAGCAGTGTACATGGATGTGGGCGCAATGCCGGGGTATCGTGGTATCGTATGAAGAGGTAGAACTATGAGGTCTCAGGCTTGGCGGACAGTGGCCTCTCTACCAGGACATAGTCAGCACTGGTAGTCGAAGTAGGAGTCGGTGTCTCTGGTAGCGCACCTGGCATGTTTTGGGACTTTGAGGCAAGGGGGCTGGCGGCCCCTTGTGACCGAGCGGCGTCCTGTTCGCGCTGGGTGTCGTTCTTGGCTGGGGGCGAGTTGCTCTTTGCCTGGTTGAGGCGCTCTTCGGCGGCCTTGAGCCTGGCCTCGAGGGCCTCGAGCTCCTTGGTCTGGGTCGTGACTGCCTGCTTCCTGCGCGCCTGTCAGCGGGCTCCAAGTAGCGGTGAAGAGGGCGGGCCGTACTTCTCCAGGACCGTCTTGTCCAGGGTCGCGAGGCCTTCGTCCAAGTTGAACAGGCTGTCGAGCTCCGACATGAAGTTGCGGGCTAGGGTGCTGCGCGCGTGGTCAGTCTCAGACAGGCGGGAGCTATGCTAGCGCCGGGAGAGCTCACGATTGAGGGCGGTTGTTTGGCTTCCAGCCTTGGTCTGGGTCGTCCATGGTGGCCGAGTGTGCAGGGTACGAGGAAGTCATGGTGATGGGATGGGGAGCAGGAGCGGGTTATGCAAGAAGCAGGCGGCGTGGGGAGGCTCGGGGACGGTGGATATATTTATGGGCTGGTGCAAGAGTAGACAAATATGGGCAAGTGGCTCAGCGGATCAAAGATGTTTCATGCAACTCAGCCAGACCTGGGGTGGAGGGGAGGGAGCATAATATGGCGACCCTGGAATAGAGAGGGAAGGACGATTGCAATGTTAGGAAAAGGGGACGCCTATGCCCCAAGCTAATTTGGGCGTAGATCGGAGGTGGAGCTTGGAGGAGCGAGGGATCAATGATAGTTTGAGCGCCGCTCCCGAGTGCCCGACGAAGAATGGCCGACGATACGGGCACAACGACAACAACAGGAAGTTGTAGGTGCGGGTGCAGCAGGATGTAGAGGCATATAGGGCTATAAAGCTATGCTATCCCAAAGTATCGCAGTACATCAGGGCCCGCTGTCAGGTCTGGTTCTGGCCCCGCGCTCGCGTGAGGCGACGTGAGGCCGGACGCGCCTGATTGGCTCTGGCCGGGGGCGCCCGATGGGGGCTTCAGGCGGCTGGGCTGCGAAACCCCGACGACAATTTGCGACATTGCGACAATCTCCCTCGACACCACCAAGCCCCCGTCCATCTCGCTCAATTTCCCCGCCCGCCGCGCCCATCACGACTCTCGCATGCGATGCCCGTCTGCCCGCCGTAGCAGCCTCTCCGCCCACCGCGCCCGCGCCCGCAGCCGTGGCTCCCCTTCCGCCCCAGGCCCATCGCCCTCGCGCTGCACACGCCTGGGGGATGAATACTAGCGGCTCCGCCTACACCAACCTCGAGTCGCTGCTGCTGTTCCAGTGCCTGCATGCCTACGGCGTCGCCCCGTCTGTCTTCGGGCGCATCTCCGACCTGCTGAAGAAGCACCCCGACGTGGCCGCCCACAAGTACTTCCAGCCCGGCCGCCTCAGCCCCGATGCGCTGCGCAACTTCTACCTGGAGCGTCTGAAGCGGGAGCTCGAGCACGAGCAGGGCGGCGACAGCGATGGCCCCAACGGGGAAGTCACGAACCCGGCCAAAAGAAAGAGGCATAGCCCAAGTCTGCCGACGGTGCAGGAGTCGCTGCAGCACCAGCACCTGATCCCGAAGCTCGTCACCAAGCTCTACGCGTCTTATCGATATGAGATCACGGAGCAGATCCGGATAGAGGAGGAGCGATACGAGCGGCTGCAGCGCGACCTCCAGGGCATCGAGCGCGGAGAGTGGGACGATCAGCTGCGCGAGAGAGCCAGCGGCCGGACACCGTCATCACGTAGTCCTACGCTGCCCAGGAAGTCGCCGCATCTCGCGCCGAAGACGTTGCAGCCGAATGCGAACCCTACACCAGTCCAGAATGGCACACGTGGAGCGCCCGCCATCGCGCCTTCCCCAGATCCATCTCAACAACAACCGGCATCCGCGCTACCACACCCGAACGGACACCCTTCGCCATCCCAGCGGAAGAAGCCACATCCTCCCTCGGATGGGCGGCGGACGCCTTCCACGCCGCAGCCAAACCCAAGTCAGCCACATGCACCGTCGCGATTCCAGCAACCGCCGCAACCCCACGCCAACTACAATTACCCCCAGAACATACAGCCCCAGCCAGGCTCGCACCAGAATGCCGGCCCTCCTCCGCAACCGCCGTCGCCAGCGCTGGGGTCTCCCGCGTCTCAGTTCCAGCCCCAGCCAGGCCAGAACTACGCGATGAATGGCACGCCTCAGTATGGTCCACCGGGGTCCCAACCGCCATACCCTCCACACCAGCAGTTCCCCATGCAACAAGCTCCAGGGCCTCATTCACCCGGAGTTCACCACGGACAACAGCAGCGACCACATTATCCCCCTCCTGGTCACCAGCCCTACCACTCACTACAACCGCAAATGGCCCAGCCACCGCCCCAGGCAGGCTTCATGCTTCCACCGTTCCAAGTTGCGCCTCAAGACCCCTCGCGCGTCCACCATCAGTCCGCCGTGCCGCCGCACCACCCTCAAGTCTCCACGCCTGCGAGCAATCGGCAGCATCCCAGAGCAAACATACAGACTCCCGGCACCGGCACCGGCAGGTCAGGTGCGCCTCAGATGCATCCTCTCGTCATCCAGGCGAGACAGTCTTTCTCCACCCCGATGAATGCACGCTCTCCGCAAAGTGCTCTAGCAACCCCGGTGTCAGCCAAGAGTCTTTGGAAACGATCAAGCTTTACTGCGACACCTGGAAGTGCTGCGAGCCCGCGCCCCGAAGTGCTTCCTCTCGACGACGTACCGCCGCTGATCCGGCCAAAACAGACACCACCAAAGGCGAAGACGCAGCGGAAACCACGGACAAAGGGCAAAGGCAAAGAGGCAGAGCAAGAGTCTACAATAGACGTCGAGACACCACAAAACTCTCAGCACCACGACCAAGAAGACGACTCTCTACTAGAGCCCGAGACTCGGTCCGGACGTTCACGGAGAAAAGCTTCTGCGAAACGAACAAGACCTGGCAGCATAGCCTCCTCCCGAGCAGGTGGCTCTGTGCGGGATCGAAGTCGAAGCCGGTCCATTCTCTCGCATACCGATACGATAGCAGGTGACAATGAGTCGCAAGCTGGTCGTCGCATCAAGTCAGAGCGCGGGAACTCGGTGGACCCCACTGAAGAGGAAGGTTCTGTTGGAACACCGTCACACATGTCCACACGACGCCGTGGAGCAGCGCCGGCCTCATCACTCTCATCACGTCGAAAACGTAATGCCCGTGAGGCCTCTCTCGAAGAGAATGACGATGCGTCCTTCAGCACTCCAGGCCCACCCAAGACGCTGGTCGCGCCACGGAACTTCGCCCGCATGACGGCACCCATGATGTACGATATCAACTCGCACAAACATGCCTCGACATTCAACACGGCCGTTCGCGCGAAGGATGCAGAAGGATACTACGACATCATCAAGCGCCCTACAGATCTCTCTTCCATCAAGAAGGCTATAGCAACAGGCTCAAAGCAAGTTGCCGCAGCCGCAGCCGCGTCGGATAACCCCACAGGGAGCCCCGGCGGTGTCATGGGAGGCGTCGTAGAGTTGCCTGTGACGGCTGACAATGTCCCGCCAAAGGCTATAGTCAACGCTGCGCAACTGGAGAAGGAGCTCATGCGCATGTTTGTCAACGCCGTCATGTTTAACCCAGGAGAAGACGGCGTAGTGAACGATGCGAGAGACATGTTCCAAACGGTTCAAGGCTTAGTCAGTACTTGGAGAGATGTGGAGAGGGATAGTGGACGCGCGGGAAATGAGGGTACACCATCGGTTGAAGAAGAGGACCTGCCTACCGCGAGCAAACGAAGGAAGATGTAGTATAATCCTCGAACGGCTAGGCATGATTGATCCCAGCATGGGAAGGAGTTGGCGGTGATTTGGAGTATACATCGATACCATGTCACGACACTGCTGCGGCAGGCTACCACTTTTAGAATTGAACATTACCCATCTTGACTGTCTTCATCATTCACGCAGCAGTCAGTAACACCGCCCACCTCTACATTCCTATCTTGTTGGTAGATTGCCGTCCCTGGTAATGTCGAAGTGACTGCTATCTCGGGCTCGCTCCGGGTGGATCCGTAGCTTAAGCTCTTTTACTTTGAGGTGAGAGACGGTGACCACGGATACCTGCGCCCAGCATATAAAACACTGCGAGGTATCTTTTCTACCTCCATCTCTCCTACCTTCTCAACTCTGCTCATTCGGCACGCAGACGACCATCAATTGCAAATATCTGTAACTCCGAGATGGATACCTCCAACAACACAACGCCTCCAGCGACACCGTCGCGCGCCTCGATTGATCCCGCTCCAAGTACCCAACGCTCATCCGTCTCCATGCATCCACCTACAATGGATAACAGCGACGATTTTATCGAGATCCCACACGTTCCAGATCTCGTCGACGTCACCCCGCCCCAAATGCTCATGCGAACGCCCATCACCATCGAATGCGGATCGGACCTCGCGACCAAGATTATCTTCCACAAAGAGATGATTTGCTGCCACAGCAAGCAACTCAGCAGTCTTTTCGAAAAGGCGAAGTCCACCATGATTCACTACGAGAAAGCCGATAAGGTCCGCGATGAGCTGGCCCAATACGTATTTCCCGAGGTCACTCCCAAGGAGTTCGAAGCCAACCTCATGGATAAGCAGGTATGTCTTGTCAGTATACCCTGAATGTAGACACGCAAGCATCAGCGGCCCCTCCGCCCGGTTCAAAGAAAGAGCTGAGCACCATAAGCCTGCGTTGACGATACATCTCCTCATTTGGTGATGGTAGTTCGCACGTAGGCTACAAGACTGCTCAGTTCTCTTCCTTGCATAACTTTCGCTTTTGATGGTCAAACTCTAACATCCTCTAGGCCAAGCCTCTGATCATGAAGGCCTATGACAACTATCCTCTGTTCGGATATTCCAAAGGCGTCAAAAGCGTAATCATGGACGCAGTAGCTGGCGAAACCAACGCCAAGAATGTCAAGAAGGTGGTGCCCAAGTCAGCAGTGGACTTGCCTCTAGCGAGCCGTTTGGAGAATCTGAAGCCTCAGGCCGTACACGCCGTAGCCTCGCTGCTCTTTGCCCGACTTCACGCTATCAAGAAGACCGAGATCCGCAACGCTGAGAAAGATCCTCTGAAGGCCGCAGCTCAGCACCGCATCATACTCCCCAATGTTGAAGAGTCCACGGTTCGAGCGCTCATGGAGTGGATGTACCAGAGAAAGTTTCCGTCGATGGAGACCGAACAGACATACGCTGTGATGAAGCTCGCTCAACAGATTGGCGTTGGAGTGCTCGCCGCTGAATGCCACACAGCACTTTTCAAAGTCACTAATGCTAGCATCGAGCGCGCCGATGCCGACGGTATTTCGTTTCAAACCCTGCTAGGATATGGCACAAAGCCCGCCGCTGACGACATCGTCACCGTTGTCTTCAACCACGCTATGAAGGACGAAAATGCCCCTAAGGACCTGAAAGACCTGATCATCGACTCCTTGGCCGGGTATCTTGATCCAGAACTATGGCAGCACGTTAAGGGCCAGATCAACCATAGAACCGCACTGCAAATCATTGAGTCTATGGTCAGCTTGCGAGCGCTTGTCAAGATGGAGACGGATGGCCAGGACAGCATCAAGTCAGAGAGCCAAAACACTTCCAGCGTCTCCGACCCGGAGAACATGGAAGTCGACGAAGACAAGAAGCCCATTCACATCAAAGAGCAAAACGAAAACCACGTTTGAGGACAAGATCCGTGCGCTGCCGCGAAGTTGACGAAGCCCTCAGACTCCGCAGGCTTCTAGGAAGTAAGAAGGTGACGCGCTGGGAGCGATGGGGAAAAGTACACTCTGAAGGAATCTACGGATCGTAGATTCCTCATACATATTAGCGATTGCTTTCTGCGTTACATTTCTCGATTTCTCCCGTATCTTCCAACGAGGAGATGGGGAGTATTACTAGCATATCATTCTTCTGACTCTTCTGTCCAATTCATGGTTGCACATGTGACCCTCTGGCTCGTAGTAGTGAAGGATTTCAGTATGTTATACGTCATTTTATGTCCTTGCAGATGGAGGTGAGTGGACTCTGGGGACGCTTACTTAGGAGCATGTGTCCTAGGTCTCTACGCTCATACCATGACCAGCCTAAATCGTAGACGGTGTCAGTGTATTGTAATAGCGATCAATCTCATTCGTAAGAGAATCTTTTTTGTCTAGGTCGTCGATGTTGCGGAAGTTGTAAGTGGCTCGTCTCGCTCTGCGGCATCGCGGTGCTATGAGGTGAAGTGGATAGCGACCAGAATATGGCATCGCACATAGGTGTCACGGCATTTCGAAGGTGACACCGCGTATTGATTCGTATGGGGAAGGGTCTTCGATCCAGCAGCCGCCCGAGATGATCGATGTCTCCATATCATCGATGCAGAATCTGCGGTGGGGAAGGAGCGCTTTCGTGCGATGCTTGATCGAAAAAAGAGCCGTTTGTATTTGTTGCGTGCGACAGTTTGAGCGAGTCATATCCCGACAACCCGGTCTAGTCAAGGGAGTGTTCAGCGGGGAAGGGGGGACTCGAGAGACCTAGCGGTTGCCGCGGGTGTGGTGTACGGGTTGCACTATGATGTAGCTTCGAAGAAATCGTCTGCCGGCGACTGGACGCAACTATGAAACGATAGCATACTACTGCGGAGTTTTCCATAGTCGGGCCTTACCCATCCGCATCACGTCATATTGCCACGATGTTCGACGACGTTTCTTGATGGAAAGGTATACGATGCTGAGACTAGCAACAGTGGCGTCGCTTTCGATATCTTGTGGGAACACAGATGTGCCAATCATCTCTGCAAGAAGGTTCATAGCGCCGCGAACCCCACACACAGTTCGTACGACTCGTTGTATGTCCAAGCTTTGCTACTGTCGCCTAAATCGTTGAGGGCATGGCGACTTATCATAGCGTACGTTGCTTCATCGCCCAGCGGAAGGCTCATCGTAGTCTACCGAGAGTATAGACATAGCAGCGATCGTAGCTACGGCTGCTCGATCGAACAAAATCGCGATAATCATCGATATTGCTCGATTGGAAAATTCCGTCGGGATCAAGAAAGGCGTCTAATCGTTCCCTTTGAGGTAAATCCTCCGCTTCATGTGCAATCTTCCAGTCGAGTTAAGCAATCTTGATCGGCCCGCCGGGGGAAGTGACAAGCTGTCGCGGTCTCTACCCGTGACTTATGCCGCGTGGAATGCGGCTTCATACCTACAATGAGATGCAGTATGCCGATGTCATGAGCGGGACACGGCAGAGAATAGACCCCCGTCGTCTTCGTCGCTTCATGTTGCTCGACGCGTCGCATACTTTCCCTACCCCTTGGAAGCTTCCCCAAATTAAACGTTTTCCTGATCTTCCCAACGACCCTTAGTGGCGTAATTGTAGTAGGTCCAGCCCGTCTCAGTCTTGCTAGTGAAAAGTCGCAAGAGGCAATTTGTTTGGCGCAGACGCTATTTCCCCAGGAAAGTCCTCTGTCGTGCAACATGAGCCGAATAGCCTACGTAGCTGCCGCCGGCTTGCTACATGACACAACGTCACACGTCCAACGGAAGCGGGATGTTCAGAGCAAAACACCGTCGTTGCGCGTACAAAGACTGGCAGCAACAAGATTATCGAGAATATCTGGAGAGGTTCCAAAGACTAGAGCTGGAATTGTTACCGCTTTCGTTGACGGTCTTTTCTCTAACACTAGCCCGTGATATGAAGTCCTTTCCTTGATATCGCTGTCCTACGACGTGATTCCCGCTCTTGAAAAGGCGGCTTGTCGTCCGCAATCGTAGGGATGCATCAGCAATCATGTTTCAATTCTCAGAGCTTTTACAACTACCTCAAATCTTCCGCAAAGGCGAAGCACGATCAGTTCGACATCGGCAAGAACAAGACGATGCCGTCGAGCTGTCTGACATGTCCGGCATGATACCTCTTCAATCGACAGAAGTCTCTCCACGCTCTTCATTGGACTCAACGCGCTCTGCATGTCCGTCATTATCATCTTCCAGCACTTTGTCAGCAGCTTCACGATCATCAATCTCACCAAAACGGCGGTCATCGCGCCTTCCGACCCTCTCTTCGCCATACTTATACGAAACGCCGGTCTCTTTCTCCGGGCCACGGGGGTGCTCGCACGGAATGTATCGCTAGAGATGTGTGAGCAGCGCTCATGCTTTCGATCGGACCGGTTATCTTAGTTTCAGTACACTTGACGGTTGGCGGTATCATTCTCACCATACCCCAGACGAGGAGATGAACTCACGTTCCCTGGGAGAAGGTGATATCTCCACTGGTCGTCCGGCCTTAATGAGGAGATCAAAAGTTGTTATATGGGAAGGTTGGCGGAAGCTGTGTCTGTGGTAGATACTTAGGTCTCTGCATGGGATGTTACGACTTGGATGTAGAATTGGGCTGGAGTTGGATCGGGTCAGACTTGTGAATACGTGGCGGTTCAGTGCACTGTGAAAACCCTTTCGTTTTGTACATGATACCCATTTACAAATCCAATCTTTCGCTAGTTCATCTCGATACAATTCGTAAAATGATCGAACGATGAGGGGAAAAGAAGTTTTGGGAATGCGCTCAGTTCAGGTAGCAGACAATTGAGTGGTTTCAGGGTGCTTGAATACGTCATTCGCTGGCGCTAACCAAGTCCGAGCAAATACGGAAGTCTTCCGCTTCCGGTCCGCCGTCACACCCAGCAATCCATCACAACAAGAACTCGACTTCGTCAAACATTGTGTAGTCACATACTCTGAGATCTCCCCGAGGGACAAGCCATCTTGCGCAACTTTATTGACACCATCCGTGCAGCTATCTGCATCGCTGCCTCCGATGTGTCCGCAGCGACCTGGGCCGCGATCCAGTTCATTTCCCGAAACAGCGGCATCGTGCTCTCAGTCTATCAAATCAGTCCATCGGGAATATAGACTTCGACAAAATCGGACCCGGAGTATGTGGATCGAGATACCTCACCCGACGGTCAGACGAGAGCCAGCGTGGTCGCCTCGTCTATCATGTCGCCATCTCCAGTGAACTGTCGTGAACCCTCACCCGCAGTAGACATCGAATCGTCCTGGCCTGGGTGAGTGTATTCGCCCACATCCCAGTGCTCTGTTCGGAAATGGGTGAGGAATACCACACCACGGCCTTCAATGCTCACCTTGCAGACAGGGCAATGCCTGAGGCCTTGGTTCTGAACAGCTAGGCTCCACACTCTTGGGATATTCCGGCGAATGTGCTCTCTCAGCGCCTTTTCGACATGTAGTTCCACGAGACCACGGAAACGAGAGTATTCCCTCTCCCACGCAGCGCCTAAGGCTAAGAGCAACGAACGGTTGGCAGCACTCGGCTTCAGCGCTCTAAGAACGGTCGTCATGTCCTTGTACAGCTGTGTGGTGTGGTATTCCAATGATTCCTCTGGCGCTTGCCGACATATGAGCTGTATTGATACGATTTGAGCCATCAGGATATCGAGATGCTCTAGTCGCAATGGCAAGTCTTCCACGCACCGAGAACGGACGGTAACAGCGGCACTGGTCTTGGTCGCGAATACAACCGTTGGACAACATGGCGGTATAGTTACAGCCTGGCCGGCACGCTGAACGAAGGCAATACCGTTTTCCAACTTATCGCATGCACTTGTGTAGTTTGGCGCGACATCGCCGGCAAGATCTATCAGATATTTGTTCAGTGTCGCCAGATTGTGTGGTGTAGGCGGATACACGATGTAAACGCGTACACCGGTAAGAACATGTATGGTACTGCTGCTCATCAGGGCTGACGCCTCCAATGGAAGAAGAGCACCACAGGACATGATCGAAGTGGTGTCGATGGATGACCGGGTGAGCGTACTCGAAGCCTCATTGTCGCCCAGGAAAAGCCTCAGACAACGGTCTATTACAGGCGATCGGAATGTGAGCGTCGTCGCGTATGCGGCATAGTGTTGATCGTCTAGGTATTCCACAAGCGTTCGAGCTATACTCTCCCGACTCGCGTCACCTTCTAAGAAACGGAGAGAAAGAGGAGCGGGTCTCGGCGGATATAATTGCGCTTCGTCGACCCAAGACTGGTGCTTCTCCAGAATCTTTCTCAGTGAGCGCGGGTGTGGCCAACCAGCGCCTGTTTTGTACAGTGTCAATTCCGGAATGTCAGTGACTTTGGAGGCACCATAAACGGTACCAGAACTCTGGACAGCGTTGCCATTCTCAACACTGAGGAGACTGATACGGCCGGGGATTATGAGATCTGCGAACTCTGCTGCACGAGCAGCTGGACATGACTGAAGCTCGCGGATGACAGGATCGAGAGTCCACGAATGAAGGGTGGTCGATGTCGCTTTGGAGTTGTCCGACATCATCGGTATTGCGATAGTTGCGAGTGCAAGGGCTAGGTTGGTGTAGGCGCAAAGAATAAGAGTTGTTGGAGTAGAGCATCAGGGTAAGAGTGTCAATGTCTGTACGAAAGAAAAGCTTACACTAGCGTGAAGGCGGGTGCGCCAAGCATAAGAGAGTGAAAGTGCTGCAGACTTCCTGCTTTAGCGCGCTCGAGTCGCAGAGAGAAGCAGCACGTCTGTGGCCGCGGAGGTGTTAACCCAAATTAAGCTTAGTCGAAGCGATACTCATGGACATGTGCAAAGCCGGCTTTCTTTCAAATCACCGATATGAACGACTATACCAAGGCAAAGCTTTTGCGAAAAGAGACCGGAAACATACTTCTACGGTCAGCCCTAGACACTACGAAGACACCGAGAAGTCTGTTACATTCTCAATCGTCTTCTTGCTTTCCCTCTAACGTCGCTTCCCTGTACAGCTACAGCGAGCGACAATACAGCGTATCGAATCAGGAAATGTTCGAGAGACTTGGACTAGTGTTTCTAGCATGCTTGAAGATGCTTAGGTCTTGATGATGGGGCTGGTCTGGCTGGTCTCCGCGCGACCAACGTACCTGGTATATATCCGATTTTGTCGCCCGATTTTCCACATACGACCATAGGACAATGAGAATTAGGCTTCCCGTCCGCTCAGCCATATACAAGCATTGTACCGGTGGATTAGTACCTAGGTGGGTGACCACTAGGGAATCCCCACTGTTGTATGTTTTTTGGAAAAATCTTCTTTTTGCCTGCCAAGGTCGGGCTGGCGGTGTGCCGATCTAGTCGCGCCTATCACCCCCCTACCTTTCCTTTTGCCAATGCGCGTCAGCTTGTACATGAGGCTGCGTGAATGATGACGGATGACAGATTGTATGCATACCCCGCATGTCCCGCTGTCTGCTAAGATGCTAGCCTCTGCCTGTCGCATCAGTAAGACGGCCGCCTGCGGGTCACCTACAAAGTTTCCTCGATAAACAACAATGCCTATGCCGCAAGAACAGACCGCTAACGACTCCAACACGGCTGCTAGTGCGACGCTCACACACGCTATCTTTATCGTACCCATACTTGTAGTTGGACTCTTCATCGCTTCTCTGTGGACGATCAATCATTACTGGCGAAACTTGACGGTCAGCTGGCTGGCTACAATCAGCGTTTTCTACATTACCGCCACAAACTACCATGGAGCGACTTTGATGCAGAATGCATGGCTCTTCGCACTCACTTTAACATTATTGTTGTGGTCAATCCTGTTGACGCCTGTCCAACTCCTGATCAAGTCTGCCGAGGATGGAGATGTGACCGCTCAGGTCGAGATCGTTCGCGATCCGATCAAACGGGGGCTGAGTCGCGCTGAAATTACGGCAGAGTTTGTGGCAGATCCAGCGACCTCGTGAACATATGACTAATACTTCAGGGTAGTATCATCGCAGTACATGGACTTGGGTCTAATCCTCGAACTACATGGGTCAATGTGGCTACGGGCACGCATTGGCTTCGTGATGTACTTGCTCAGGACTTCCCCAAGTGCAGGATTGCGCAGGTCAATCATGACACAAGGTGGGATGCGCACTCCCCAATTCAAAGTCTAAGAGACTATGGAAACAGCTTATTGCAATCGATCAGCAGCCTTCGTGTTGATCCAGTAGTGGGTGTAGCCGACGATATCGATGCGATGTGCTAACGTAGTCCAGGAGAAGCAACGACCACTGATTCTGATCGGCCACAGCTTTGGTGGTATTCTGATCAAGAAGGTCAGCTTCGAGAATGATCTTGTTGCCTCTCCTAACAGATGTCAGGCACTTACACTTGCTGCTGAGCAGAGCGCCAATCCGAGCCTCCATTCCGTAGCTTCGTCCACAGGAGCGGTGTTCTTCTTTGGTACACCGCATAAAGGATCAACGTTCTCCCTCCTCGGAACTCTGTCTTCGCATTTTTCCTACTGGCTAGGATCACGCTCAGCTCTTCTTGAGTTTCTCACCCCAAGCTCTAGCGAACTACTAGACCTGCATGAGTCGTTCTTGACACACTTCCGTTCAGTGTTCATTTGCAATTTCTTCGAAACCAAGCCCATCAGTATCGGTAGAATACCTTTGTTCTTGGTAGGTGGCCTCTAATCCCTAGTTCGCAAATGACCGAATTGATGTAACTGACTGCAATGAACAGGTCGTTACGAAAAACTCAGCCGTCATCGATGGACATCGCTCAGTTCCTCTAGCTACCAACCACAAGATGCTTCAGCGCTTTAAATCGGCTCACGATCCAAACTACAGTACCTTTAAGTCACATCTACAGGAGGGTCTTAGGGTAATCTCCGAAAAGAGTACAGCTAAGCAGCGAGAGCTGGATCTTACGTACACTGTACCCTTTCGGCTCAAAGATGCCACCTTGTGCGGTCAATTCATTGGGAGAGAGAAGCCATTGGAGGAGATATTTGAGTACTTTGAGCAGCTACCAGATAAACCAAGGAGACGGGTACTGGCTCTGCAAGGCCTTGGTGGCATAGGAAAGACGCAGCTGGCGATACACTACGCAGTTCAAAGTCAAGACAGATACACGGCAATCTTCTGGACTAACGGTAGGACTGAAGCTGAACTGAGACTTAGCTTGGCCGGGCTAGCTGAGCAGATCCCACTCCCACATGTCCTAAGCCCGTCCGGAAAGCTCAAGAAAGGCAATGTTGGACTCGACCAGGCAACCGACGCAGTAATAAAATGGTGTGAGCAGAAGACGAACACCAAATGGCTATTGATAATCGACAACGTTGATTCCCAAAAGAAGACTGTTGTGGGGTCACAAGAAGGTAGTGACGAGTCATACGACATCCGGAAGTACATACCCTCTGTCAACCACGGACATATACTGATCACGACAAGACTGTTAAGGCTGTGTCGTCTAGGGGTTGGAATCAATGTAAAGGAGATGGGTGAGGTTGACGGCCTGGACCTTCTCAGCCGGGCTTCTGGAAGACCAACGGATGAGGAAGGTCAGATGCAAATTTTGCGCATCGAGACTGAACGACGCTAACATGTATCATGAAGGCTTCCGAGACATTATCAAGAAGCTTCACGGCTTGCCGTTGGCATTATGCCATGCTGGAGCTTACATCAACGAAGCAGGAATCTCGGCTGCAAAGTACCTCGAGCACTACAGTCGCAAGTCCAGTCTCCTCTTAGAGCAAGAAGACTCCTTCACGTACGAACACGGGTCGATATCATCAAGCTGGGAGATGTCTTTCGCGGCTGTAGAAAGTAGGGATTCATACGCCGGCAAACTGCTGATGCTTTGGGCGTTTCTAGACAGTTTCGATGTGTGGTGGGGTCTATTCAAATCGGCTATGGACAACACGAATGGACTTGGTGTGGTGAAAGGTAGTTTGCAACTATGGAACACTTCCAAACGAGATGTGACGGAAGACGAGACCGAGACGCAGCCATCAGGGCACCTTGATTGGCTTAGCGCTATCGCAAGCGATGAAGCGATCTTCCTCGGGGCAGTGAAAGCTCTGCGCGAGTTTTCGCTTGTCGAGAGCACTAATGGTGTGTCTGATGGCCATTCGATACACCCAGTGGTTCATGAATGGTCGAAAGGGAGACAAGGCACCCAATTATGGCACGAAAACCTCGACAGGGCTATCACATTGGTAGGTAGAGCAGTGCCTTTGGCTCATCATAAGGATTTCTGGGTCTTATCACGTCGCTTAACACCAGTGATCGATCACCTGATTCGCGCGATAAAGATCGCAGATCCCCTTCTCTTGTCGGCCTTCGACGCAATGGTCGGTCTTGCGTTTCACGAATTCGATCGCGGAAAGTATAAATCTGCGAGCGCGCTATATGACATCATCATACCGGGCCTGGAGAACGCACTGGGGTTGGAGCACCCAAAAACACATCTCAACATCCATAACCAGGCCATATGCTATCGAGAACTTGGGGAATACGAGAAGTCAGAAGCAGCCCTCAGATGGAGGCTCGAGATAACGACGCGAGTAGAGGGAGCGGACGCCGTACCCAGTCTAAGGATTGTGTATGATCTTGGACGGCTGTGCATGGTTCAAGACCGAGCTAGTGAAGCATACGACTATTTCACGCAATGCTTAGCTGGGTATTTGCGGACTGAACCTAATTCCATGCGAACGTTCGATACCAAACGCCAGCTTGGCTTGGCAGGCCAACAGATTGGGAAACTGGATGAAGCGCACGTGTTACACCAGGCCGTGCTCGAATACTTCAAGAAGGATCTAGGAGCGGATCATGTTTTGACCTTGCTCGCGGTTCGAGATATGGGTGTCGTGTGTCATCGCTATGGCCGATTAGAAGAGGCTGTTACATGGCTTCGACAAGCGCTTGGATCTCTCGAAAGTCAGACCGAGCCCACGCACAAATATGTCTTGGAGACCCTGGAAGATTTGGGAAAGGTGTATGAGGATATGGGATGGATCACGCTAGCCGAAGAAGCCTACGTGCGAGCACTTGATGGGTATGATGAAGACTCTATTGGTGTGCCGGGTAAGAAGAAGGACTTGCAGGAGAGTGTCGACCGGATCCGAACAATGAAAGAAGGCACAGCATGACAGTGATAGATCTGTAACGACAGGTAGTCGCTACTGAGCATGGAAGCCACATACAATCCTGACGACCTCACATCAGCACTGTGAAGCCTTCTTGACCTTGTTTCTCCTCAAATCCGCGCAGGCAAATATAACCTCCCTCATAACAAGTAAGGTAAACATAGCCACGAATGCTGCGACGACAACGGCGACAAAGATCATCGCGGAGATTGAGAATCCGTGGACAACCGTCCCAGCCCGACTTGGGCCCGCAGTCTTCGCTTGCAGCAATACCTGCATAGCACTCAAAACGATGCTCAGCACGGAAAACGCAAACAGGAACGGCCCGTAGAACCGCGCAAAATAGGTCGTGTAGTCAGCATGAATCTTCTGGAATGCGAAGCGTCGAAAGATGACCTTGAACCAGAAGTTCAGTCTTCCGACTCGGAGTTCGCCGAAGTGATATCGTGGCGAGACGTCATCATCGGGTATGATCTCAAACCTCTGGAGAAACCTGATCAGTTCGGCGTAGCGCGTGTTTTGAGGTATCAGGCCCTTTTCCCGTGCGATGTGGAAGTCAGAACGGTGACGAACAAGATAGGCATATGATCTCAGATATCCCTTTGCTGCTTCCACAACCTCTGTCTTTGCTGAAGAAGTAGATGAACTGCTATCATTGTCGAGAAGATACATCGTCCAGAATGTGTACGATAGAAGTACTTTTGGTACAGGCTTGAGATATACGCGATCATACACCCATGTTAGGTGTAGGTCTGGTTTCTCGGTTATAATAATGTTCCTTCCGCGTACGATCTGGTGCGTCAAAGACGATATGTGTGAACTGTCCTGGGTCGCGACGAGCCAGAGGTAAGGCGAGAAGTTGTTGAGTTCGCTGGTAATGAGCTCATTCTGTAGATATGTGCCGATCTCATCTTGTACTCGAGACCGGTTTTCCACATTCGGCAGGGGGATTCGTGGAATACCCGGGAAGCAATCTTTGTGTTTTTGCGTGTTCGGTGACTGGGGGCGGCTGAGCGTGGCGTCTCCAGGGCCTTCATGTAGCTTTTTGTAGAGCTCTTCGCTTAAAGCAAAGGGCACAACGGCTGTCATTTCGCCCGACTCGAGCAAGGTATCGATTGTAACGGAGTGACGGACGGCTGTAGACTGCGGAAATGTGACGCTCGATGCATATCCATCCGATGGGCAGGCTGGCAGCCTTGTTCAACTCTCAGCTCAGCTCGCGGGCTTGCCCAGCCAGAGCCAAGCAAGTGGGCGGGCGGGACATTCACGTTCACACCAACTGAATGCGCTCAGCATGGAGGCGGATAGGCTGATCGAAAGCCATCAACGTCATCTGCGCATACATCGATCTTGATCATGCAATGTATAGATCATGCCATCCTTGGATGCAACACTGGGCACGTCGGACGTGACCGTCTTCATAGACGGCGACGAACGCGGTTCGGATTACGAGTGAGAATGCAATGCTCAGTGAATTGTCCTACTCACTTGGATGATGTTCATCGGTTTCTCAGTGCAAGAAGCGATGCATTATAGCCGTCACGATGACGAATGCAGGGTATTCCTGCATGATCTGACACGGTGTCTTTTTCGAAAGTCTGGTGTGTGGTGCACGCAAGGCCAGACTGGTGACCAACTAGCAGTAACTTTGCATAGCTTATCGAACTCATAGTCGCAGCGCTCTCATGTCGCGTCGAGGAAGATTACGGAAGATTACGGGTGTGTAAAACGGTGCGCGTGGTCGTGTCGTGTCGTGTCTGGGGTGTAAGTGACGAGCAACGCGTGGGCGCCAGCTCGGAAGGTTGGGTGACGCCCAGCGCGCGTCGGTCAACCCCGCCGAGATCCACCGGGCACCGCCATGCATCTTGAACGCTGTATTTGCGCATGGCTCGTCAATTCGGCCCACAATCAAATGTAGAACACAGCAGCGGGCTCGGGTCTTGCATAAGGAACCATTCTTCTCAGTCTCCTGTTGTATGGCGCAAGTGATTTTCTAGTAGAGATCAAGAATCCACCCCACAGGCTTCCAAGGTTGATCACCTGGAGTATTATACGCATTCCATCAGCTGTCTAAGATCCCAGTCTTTCTCAATCGGCAGAACAACCGAGCCATGTTGCTCCTGTTCAGTGTATTACGAAATCAGACTAGCGATTGCACAAATCTAATGTGTGAACCGACTTGAAACTCTGCGTAAGAGCCAGACAGTTGACCCACATCGCGGCCAATATGAGGAGATGAAAGATCTGATGTGAGGAGCCAAACACGTCGAACTTTCCGGGAGCGAACCGTTCCGGAGGCCGAGTCTGCACTTGGTGGTCAGTTCACATATCCCTCCAAGCCCATGAGTCAATGTCCCCGCTTACTGCGAATATGAGAGTGCCGGTTGCATACAACGAAAGCTCTATCAAGTACCATTTCATTCCCATGTAATCAAACATGTACTTGGAACCGTGCAGGCCGATCCCATGTAGAAGGGGAACGAAGGCTGACAGACCAAAGAGGAAGAAGGCGACCACCCTTAGAGTGCGCCAGCGCAGCGTTCTGAACTTGGGTATAGAGATCAGAGCAACGCAGGCCGAGCCTGAGACTATGGTCTGGAGAAAATATCAGCATATTGCGGAAGCGTTCCCTCAATTGGACTCACAATGACCCAGTGTAAGATCTGGAAGGCCGGCTGACAGATGAAGAAGTAGTAAATGGCCGCAATGAATGTGCCTGCGATGATGACAGCAATCCCAGTCAGATCCATCATATGCCACAACTGTTCAAGCTTATGCGAGTGAGGCTGCATCAGGTGGTAGATAGCACTGGAGAGCAGGCAGAACTCGCATGAGAAGAAGAAGATGGTGAACATGACATAGTCTGCCGGTAGAACATTGTGGTACTGGGGCTCGACCAGAATCCGCAGGTAGATGTATGCGACAGGCCATACGAGTATCGCGCCGATCAGGTGGGTGTATATGTTGCAGGTCTCGTTGTGTAGGTACGTCAGGCTGAGGAAGATAGCCTTGTAGTCTGGCTTCTCTGGACGATAGCCGGTATGGATGAACTCGTTGTCTCGCGACCACTCTTGGATTTCCTCGTAAGTCAGGAGTTTGGGACGTCTTGAGGATTGAACGGGTTCCTTCTCCATGATGCCCATATCGGCGGCTGACGAGTGTCGTTTCTTAAGGCAAACTTACGTCGGGTACGTCTTCTGTGTGCTCGGGAGTGCAGTGGTGCGAAGACGTATTGTGAGATCTGTGGCCAAATGAAACAAAATGTAAGTGTTTGTAGTCTACCAAGAAGAGTGCGTCTTTGACTCAGACTGGGGCTTGGTCCTGGTCTTGGTCCGGGCTGTTCATAGAAGTTGAGCTCTAGTATGCGGGATGATGGGAATGGCAGGACAAATGCTCGTAGCCTTTTTGCATGATGGATTGGACTGAGAGCTCCATAACGACATCGATACTCTTTGATTAGTTGCAAACGCTGATGCATTCCACGCGCAAACGACAGGTGACGGGTGATACCGAAATTCGCGAGAAGTCATGTCGCATTATGCAATTGCTGCATAAACGCTATTACTTTTTAGCAAGTAAGTAGAGATCAAAATGGCCGTTCGTGGAGGATACGACACGGGTTGTGGGAAGCATTGGAAGCGACGAGTGAAGAGTGACGCGTTGGCTCGAGGTTGGGCAACGCGCACGGGCGGGCGTCAACCCCGCCGAGGTCAACACCAATGGACTCGCGACTAAACAGGGCGCCAACATGGCAACACTACATCGCGAGCGCGTCGAACACGCGTTGAATGAGCTGCTGGTCCGCATCGTGCCCGAGGATCCCAACGAGAACGAAGACGAGGCCAATCAGCGCTTCGAAGATGCCTACGAGTTCGCGCTCGACGAGCTCACGACTGCGGGCGACGCTTCACTCGTTCCCGACGTCCAGCACATCGCCAGCCTGATAGACCGCAAGGGTAATTGCAGCGAGGTGAATCACGTGTCTTTCGCTAACAGGTGACAGTCTCGGGCCCCAACAATGACCAGCGCAAGAGCGCGCGTCTTCACAACCTTCTCTCGCGACTAGAAACACAGAGCGTCCTGGACCAGAAATGGCGCATGCTCTACTTTCTCTACAATCTCTCCGACAACGCCGAAGCTCCCCATGAGCCGCCGCCCGCCCAGGATACCCGCAGCTTCTCGCGCGAACCGACGACGCCTTCCAAGCGCCAGAGCGTGGCCGCCTCCTCCCACGCCATCCAAGACGCCTTTGCAAAGCCCGGCCTCGCCCAGCTGCCTGTCAATGCCGGATCGCCCAAAGCACCCACATCTACACGTCCAGCTTCGATAGCTGAGAAGCCAGAGAAGCGCAGACGGCCTGACACCGCCAAGGAGCAGCAGCAGCAAGCCAATGGTGGACATGTGGAAAAGGCAGAAACGGGGCCCTCTGAGCCGACTCTGCTGCGGGAGTTGCCTTTCACGCTCCAAGGCTACTCATCGACAAACCTCGCATTCCCCTCGTCGACCGCCCTCAAGCTTCCTACAACCCTCCCGGTACCCATTGTCAGCCTCTTACACACCCTCGCTGAACCCGCCATACTATACAAAGGCTTGGCCGAGTTCGTCGAGGCGAGCGATGGCGGCCTAATCGAGCAGAGCTTCCGCGCAGCTCTAGCAAAGGAGCTGAGAGCATACCTTGGCCTGGTTGCGACTTTGGAAGGGCAAATCAAGAGAGCGCTGGCACAGCTGAACGAGGCATCAACACCTCAGGGCGTCAGCAAGGCCGGCGTCACCCTCAAGCGATGCGTCATCTGGATAAGAGAACCGACCATGGGCTTGCGCTTGATGAGCCTGATGGTCGAAGAATCCAAAAGCAAGAAGGGCGGCGAGCTGATTGCCCTCATACATTCCTTCTCCCTCAACCACGGCGACCCGTACGTCATGAACTTTGCCGAGCGCCTTCTCTCCGATGTCACGAGACCCTTCTATGACATGCTCCGGCAATGGGTCTACGACGGCGAGCTTGCCGATCCCTTTGGCGAGTTCTTCGTCTCGGAACAGAGCGAGGATGATATACTTGAGGCGAATGGAAACGAGGGCAAAGGTGGCGCGACGAGTGTCTGGGAAGATAAATACAGACTGAACGACAAGATGGTCCCCACCATCGTTACCGACGACTTTGCCAAGAAGGTCTTCCTCATCGGCAAAACCCTGAACTTCATTCGCTATGGCTGTGGAGACGCAGCATGGGTCGACACATACTCCAAAGAAGCGTCCAAAGAGCTGCAGTACGGCGACACTGCGAATCTCGAGCGCTCTATCGGTGACGCATACAAGACCACCATGGCTCGTCTCATCGACCTGATGGGGAACAAGTTCAAGCTATTCGATCATCTTCAGGCTCTCAAGCAGTACATGCTGCTCGGCGCTGGCGACTTCATTGCCGTCTTGATGGAGTCACTTTCTTCGAACCTCGATCGCCCTGCCAACACGCAATACCGCCACACACTCACTGCCCAACTCGAACATGCCGTTCGCAACTCCAATGCCCAATTTGACACCTCAGATGTACTGCGCCGCCTTGACTCACGCATGTTGGAGCTATCACATGGCGAGATTGGATGGGATGTCTTTACGCTGGAATATAAGATTGATGCGCCTGTCGATGTCATTGTCACGCCATTCGGCTCCAAGCAATACCTCAAAGTTTTCAACTTCCTGTGGCGCGTCAAACGCGTCGAGTTCGCTCTTGGGTCAACATGGCGTCGATGCATGACTGGTGCTCGTGGCGTTCTCGGTACCGTAGCTGATAAACTCGGAGCGGATTGGAAGAAAGCACGCTGCGCAATGGCTGAGATGGTACATTTTGTCAACCAGCTGCAGCACTATATCCTATTCGAAGTCATAGAGTCCTCATGGATCGATCTACAGAGAGCGCTCAACAAGCCGGAGAGCACGCTGGATGACATGATTGAAGCGCATGCGATATACCTCAACAACATCACGCGAAAAGGTCTTCTCGGAAGCTCTAGTATCGACTTCACCGGGCAGCTCCACGAGTTGTTGAAGACGATGCTGGCATACAAGGATGCGGTGGATGGCTTGTACTCCTTCTCAGTCGCTGAGTTCACCCGCAGGCAAGAGCACGCGGCCAAGATCGAAACACGTACAGCAGCAGGTCGGTGGGGTCTCTCTGAGGAAGATCGCTCATCTTCAGATCCCTTTGCTCCCTCGCACTCTCGCGCCGCTTCTCGCCAGGACGAATCGCCTTTCCCACCCCCGCTCCTCAAGATCGGCATGACTGGTTCGGCCGAAGATGATGTTCTACCAGCGCTCCAAAAGCGTTTGAGTCAGTTGACGGAAGACTTTCGAGCAAGAATCAGCATCCTGCTCGGAGACTTGGTGCATTCGCCTGACGGTGAATTGAAGATGCTGGCTGTCAACATCAACTTCAACGATGTGTACAAGCCTGAGCGAAGACGTAGGAAGGGTTCGCAGAGAAGAGAGAAGGAAAAGGAAACGCCCAGGGTTGCACCTGCTGCGGGATGAGGTGATGCATAGGACGGCGGAGATGCGATATTTGATACCCGACTACTTGATACCATCCGTAATGCGTTGTTTCTTTGGAAGACAGTTGGAAGACAGTTTCGGCAGATTCTTGCGCAAGGCGTGATGCAGTGTAATGTCAACATCACGAGCTGATGAACCCTGGCTGGGCTTACTGAAGCACACAGGTGGGTCGACGAGGATGTAGGTAGATATCCGATCGCGCGCGCGTGTCGCTCGGATCTAACATAAGTGGGGTTGTGTCATCATAGCTTTTGGTCAAGCTTCGTGGCGCTCATCGGGCCGCATGTTCTTAAGGCTTATGTGCCGAGTCTATATTCCGATGTACGAAGACAGTACATATCTCACAACCGTCGTACAAGTACTGGGAATTGTATACTTTACTTGCGCTGAGTGGGAGCCGCCAGCATCCGACCTTGACGGCGCGCTCAATAACTAATATGCTCGCTCGGCCGAGGTGATGAGCACAGGGATCTCCATGACTGCGTCATCCATACACCACAACTTCGCGCACTACACCTGATGTCAATCCTTCGTGGTGACGCGTAGGCACTTACACAGGAAATTAATTACTTTCAGTGTCTAGATTCAATCGGCTTCCGTCAACAACACTAAGCAGACTCTCCATGGTATCTTCAAACGCGCCCGGCCCCTGCTGCATGTTGCGCAGCTTTTATACCTCATGCTCCACCACAAGAATTCGGAGAACGTTCGGCATGGCGAAAGAACATGCTTCCGGTGAAACATCACCGCATTTCGCCAGACCGCCCTCTACGCTGGCATAAGCTTTCGATCTTACCCGCTAGCGCCCGCCGAAGTATATCTAGCTCGTAGTCCTCAGCAGAGAAGACGACAATCTCACTTGGAACCCAGGCATCCAATCTCGTTATCACTCAAGGTCATCCGACTCAACACTCACGTATACTACCCATCGGTACACGCTATCTCACTCTTCGCTGCCTGTCGGACCGCGACCTGAAGGCAACGCAAAACACATCGCACCATCCACATTCGGCATCGGTACATAATTTCGCGATGGCAACAACACATCAAAAGCAGCAGGCGAGAGAACAGCAAAGTACCGTTGCCGACTACATCGACTCTGCAGCTGAGTCAGTTCCCAACTCAACATGGGCTATAGTCCCGCGTTCAAGCAGCAGCCTGGACGAAGGATGGCACCACGTCACATTCGCCGATCTTGCGCGTGCAGTGAACAACATGTCGCGATGGATTGAGCGAACCTGTGGTGTTGCCGAAAAGGTGGGCCAGACAATGGGCTACATGGGGTGAGTGGACAATCTTATCTGCGTGTCGGGCACAAATGTTGCATACTTACGCATTGCATAGCGCGAACGATCTACGGTATCTCGTGGTACTAGCAGCATGTCTGAAGACAGGATACGTACCGCTATTCACATCGCCCCGAAACTCGCTCGACGGTCAAAAGTCACTCGTGGAAAAGACAGACTGCACCATCTTCTTGACCACAGTCGATACGATGCCGCAGGTCGAAGCGATCAAGGCGGCGGTGACCAGTCTTAGTATCTACGAGGCACCTGCTACTCAAGAGCTCCTTGATCCGAGCCTTCCTATGGAGCACTACTCTGGCAGACAGAATCGTGACGTGACCGCTCATAGCTTGATCTTGCACACTTCGGGTTCAACAGGTACGCATTCTATCATGTCATTCGACTTTACTCTCCCCGTCGTTACGATCCGCTGACCGCAACTTTAGGTCTCCCAAAGCCTATTTACGAGACTGTCGGCGGCTTGAATACGTTGTATGAACAAGCGCACCTCAGTCCGGAGGGTGAATGTGAGCAAACTAGCAAGCCCTTCCTAGCAGATCCACGACCCATGCTTGCTGCCGCTCCCTTTTTCCATGGCATGGGGGTAATCGTAATGCTGCGATCTATCATGTCCCGTGGCACCATCGTGCGATTACCATCGGACAAGCCTTTGAGCGCAAGCTTGGTCACTGACGTGATCGAGGCTGTGAAACCTACTTCTGGTATCTTCCCGCCTTCGGTACTCGAGGACATTGCCGCAACGCCCAAAGGTATAGAGACAATGGGAAAGCTCGAGTACGTCTTCTTTGGCGGTGCGCCTCTCGCTCCAGAATCTGGTGACAAGCTTCGTCATGTAACGAACTTGACGACTGTCATTGGCAGTACAGAGGCCCTGTTTATAAGCACCCTCCTTCCGTCCAAGCCAGAAGAGTGGGGCTACTTCTATTGGGGTGCTGCTGCGGGTGTCGTCATGGAGCCTGCTGGTGACGACTTGCACGAAATGGTCATCAAACCCAAAGACATCAGATACCAGGCAGTTTTCCATACCTTTCCGGACATAACCGAATGGCGTACCAAGGATCTGTTCAGTCGCCATCCATCGAAGCCTCATCTGTGGAAGTACAGTGGAAGACGAGACGACATCATCGTTTTGAGCAATGGCGAAAAGTTCAACCCTGTAAGCACAGAGAAGCTGCTCGAGTCGCATCCGTGGGTGAAGGGTGCCCTGGTCGTTGGCTCAGGCAAGTTTCAGGCCGGTCTACTCATCGAACCAGAGTGGTCACGAGCCGGCACGCAAGACCCCTCTGCCTTGATCGATCACATCTGGCCGATGGTAGAGCAAGCAAATCGCGAAGCGCCCGCGCACGCCCGGATCTATCAGACGAAGGTCGCCGTTGCGAAAGACCAGAAGCCTTTCATCCGCGCCGGCAAGGGCTCAACCATACGTCTCCAAACCGTTGCCGCGTTCAAAGACGAGATTGAAGCCCTTTACGCGGATGAGGGCTATTCGAGCGATCCGAATCAGAATGCTGACGGCGATGTTGCATTGGCAAGCAAGATTCGTGGTGTCTTCAAACGCAATCTTTCCTCATTCCATGACGACGTGGCAGACGATGTCGAAATATTCAGCCTGGGTGTCGATTCGCTTGACGTGCTCGCACTCACCAACGCGCTCAACAAGGCCGTCCGTGGTGCCGAAGTGACCTCATCGATGATCTACAGCAATCCTTCGGTCATGCAGCTGGCTGCGGCTTTATCTCAGACCGTGAGCAGCTCGCCCGTACACGCAAGCTTGCCGCTGACCCGAGAGGGGAAACTCAGCGCGATGGTCAGGAAGTACACACAAGACATGGTCCGACCAAAGACCATGACTAGTGCGGTTACTCGGCCACGGAAACAGACTGTGATTGTTACCGGCACAACGGGTAGTTTAGGCAGTCACATGTTGGAGCAACTGCTTCGAAACCCAGAGGTCGAGAAAATCTACTGTCTAAACCGTTCGGACAACGCCGAAGTACGACAGAAGGAGTCCTTTACCCGCTATCACGACCCAAACGCCGATTTCAGCAAGGCCGAGTTCCTCAAGACAGACTTCAGTGCCGACCACTTCGGGCTTCCAGACGCTACATACGAGCGTCTTCTGTCAACTGCAACATCATTCATCCACGCTGCCTGGTCCGTCGACTTTAACCTCTCGCTCGAATCCTACGAGGCCACACACGTAGCAGGCACCTATCGCGCCATAAACTTCGCGTATGCCTCGCTTCACAAAACACCCATCATCTTCATCTCCTCGATCGCCAGTGTGAGCGACTGGGGAAGCGTCGTGCAAGACGGATCCGCCGTCCCCGAATCCATCGCCACGCTCTTCGACAGCGCAATCACGATACCCCAGGGCTACAGCGAGTCCAAATATGTCGCCTCTGAGATCCTAGCCCTGGCTTCGCATCGCTTGGGTATCAAGACGGCCATCGTGCGTGCGGGGCAGCTCGCAGGACCAAGCACTGACGCGGGTGGTGCAGCGTGGAATCGCCACGAGTGGCTGCCGACTATTGTCCACACTAGCAAGGTTTTGAAGAAGCTGCCGCGGACGCTAGGTAATATGGACCGAGTGGACTGGGTGCCCATGGACGTTGCAGCTGGAACCGTCATCGACATCGCCAACGCTACCATCTCAGAATCTGAGCCTGTGCAGGTATACCATCTAGTCAATCCGCACACCACTACTTGGGACAAGCTGTACCCCGTCATTCGAGACTTCTACACCCAGGACAGCAAGGACGACATGGAGGTTGTGGAGTTCAATGACTGGGTCGATGAATTGGCGCGTATCCCGCAGACGAAGGACAATGCGGAGCGCGTTCCTGGGCTCAAGTTGTTGGACTTTTACCATAGTCTGAGACCGGAATCGATTGGATTGCCGGCGTTGGATACGAGGAGGACAGAGTCTGTGAGCGCT
The DNA here is from genome assembly GCA_022609215.1 of Alternaria triticina. Lineage (NCBI taxonomy): Eukaryota > Fungi > Ascomycota > Dothideomycetes > Pleosporales > Pleosporaceae > Alternaria > Alternaria triticina. The sequence continues at coordinate 1,185 of JAGKPX010000089.1, read as the reverse complement.
ACATTGCGTGAGGGTAAGGCTGTTGATACGGAGGTGATCAGGAAGTGGTTGGAGCAATGGGCGTTTTGAGGGAAAGTCGGTGTCTAAAGCTGTCCTTTTCGCTTGTCTTAGAGATAGTTAGTGCTGCCAAGTTGGCTATTCGTTGCAAGCGGCTTAGTTGCCGACAGGGGTGATTGTCGATACCCAGCTGTACCGTACGCCTTTTTTCCCATCTTATTTCTAGTCTAATCCAATTTCAGTTCACTGTCTTCTAATAGAGTAACTATAGCTCTAAGCTCTAAACACACTAGCCTGCAAGACCGCGTCCGTAAAGAACTGCTCTATTAACTACGTTAGAACATTCTAGCTTCTAAGGTTCTCTAGACAATATTAAAATCCTAATAGAACCTCTTAATACAACAATAACTAACGTCTACCTCTTTAACTATTATCTTGCTAATTAGATAATCTTAAATCTACCGCTTAGCTACATTAATAAGATAATTAGTACTAACTACTAGAATAGAGTAGATATATGTTACAAAGAATATAAATAGTATAAGCTACTATCTACCTTAAGTATTAATAGTATAGATAGTAGTTTAATTATACTAAACTAATCTATTAATAAAATCTAGAAATAGCTCTATATATAGTACTAAAAGACTCTATAAGACTAGCGTAGAGTCTTATTAGCTATACGCTTACTTATATAAGTAATTATATTATACTTTACACTATACGCGTTTTATTTACTTCTATCTAGAGTATTACGTATATTAAAGTAGTAGGTAAATATAATATATTATATTAGATTACTACTATAAGTCTATAAAACGCTAACTTTCTAAACTATTAAAAGTTTTAATATTTTTTAGTAGCGCGCGCTACTACGCTAAAACGCTAACTTTTATAATTATATTATCTTAAATAGCTAATTAAATTTTATAGGCTTAACTAATTAGTTTTTATACTTCTATTCTTAGTTATTTAGGTATAAAACTCTACTTTATAGAGAATTAAAGACTAAGTTTAAAATTAGATACTAAAAACTAATATAAAAACTTTATAGTTTAAAAAAAGAAAGTGTTTAATTAGCTATATACTTTAGATATAATCTTTAAACTAAGCTAAGCTTAGACTAAGTTTAGAACTCTATACTAGAAATATATAAAGATATAGCTTAAACATTTTCTTAAAAAGATA